>WBNM01031117.1:77968-109303 GCA_013399055.1 Ramphastos sulfuratus | reverse complement strand
TTTTTTTTTTTTTAATCTTATAGTTTAGTTTACTCATCTTTTTAGAGGGATACCTCCTTCCTTCTTAATAAGTTCATCTGCTGTGGAGCTGTTTCACACAGCATGCTCAGGCTAGAGAAGCCACAGATATTTGCTCTTGGAAATGGTCACAGTATAGATGTGAGTTATATTAAACTAAAAAGACCAAGCCAGTTGATAAGGTCTCCAGAAGGTACAGATCAGCCCATGCTGTCTGTTCCATTTTGATGCTGTCTGAAATGAAGACCTAACTACTGCAGGGTTAATCACTGTCTTCATTTGTATAGTGAAAAGTGTGATCTTACTGGCTCTTCATCTGCAATCAAAATTTACAGTACAGAAGAATTCAGAATTACAGGTCTTCTTCTACAATTTCCCGTATCTGTTATGCTGTCTTGGAGCTACCACAACAATCTGCTAACTGATAACCCCACTAGCAACCATGACAATCCACTGAGTTGCAATTTGGTAAATTATATTCCACTGTTAGAAGGCAAAAACCACAAGTGCTCTCCATTTTCCACTATCACTTTCTTTCCTGTATCTGGATGGAATAAATCTTGTAGCCACAAATGAAAAATGGTTTGGTTTCTTTCTTTCTTTCTTTCTTTCTTTTTTTTTTTTTTTTTTTTTTTTCCCTTTCTCCCCCTCACTGGAGCCACATATCTACGTGGCAGAGCAGACAATAGCCAATTACAAAGGAATGATTATGCTATTGTGTTCAACTGCTTTATTATTTATAGCCACTCCAAAGAACCTAGCCAAATTTGCAGAGGTCCCCCAAAAAGCAGAAAGTATTTAGACTATGGGCCTGATTCATGAAAGCATCAGCTTGCTCTCTGTGCGATAGAAATATTAAAGTTAGAAAGTGTTGAGTGAAGGCAACCTTCACTCTCCTCTTGCACAGTTATATAATGATGAAATTTTATGATGGAATTGCATGATACAATATATGGTGCAATCAAGTAATGAAAGGTTCTCATGAAATGAAAAACACAAAGAGGAAGAGATAGGTTGCTATGGGAACCATCCATCTGAATTCCCTCACTTCTGTGTAACTAAAATCTCAAATTTTATGTTCCATTAATGTAGAGTTCTTAGATTTTTACATTTAATAATGAACATAAACTAGTATGCTGGTACTAATGTACTTTAATTGCATGTTTAGGAGAATAAGATAAAACATTATTATACTTACTGTTATCTAACAAGTACCAGATGAAAAAAAAATAAAATGAAAAATGTATACCAGCAGCACAGAAAAATGGAACAATTGTTACCTCTTTTGTATAAATCATAAAATGCTTTTGTGGTTTATAGTCCTTTTGAAATAAGCTACAGGACTTACATAATAGCTGAGGTGCTATAACCACATGTTAAGCTTTTTGTTACTATTTTATTTTTACCGAAGTTTCAAAAAAAAAAAAAAATTTTCCATTGTTTGGTCCTGCGTGTCTATCTTCACATGAGTCCACAGAAGTGTGCTGTTCACGACAATACACCAAACCTTCTGCTTGGATCTGCCTCTCATTTTTTGCATGCCAAGTGATTATTCTCTTCTTCTTCAAGTACCTTCTCTAATCACACCTCTTGTGAGACCAAACAATGCTGACACCCTTTGCCAGCAACATCTGCTTCTCTTTGCTTAACGAACGATCGACCAGCATGTTATGAACATTTAGACGTGTATGCTCTGAGCTCATCAGGACAGGAGGGTTCTACCTGCTTGCAGTCTGTTCTCATCCACTTATGCTCTTGGCATGTGCCAAGGCATACCTGCAGTATTTCGTAATACTGGTACAGAACCAAATGAATATGTTTTTTTTGAAAGGGCACCACGATGATGGGAGTTTTGCTGCTTACTGTGAGCTTTTGAAGAGTGATGCACAGTCCTCTGGAGGTGCAGTCTGTTTGCTCTGATTTCGCAGTGTGTGGTAGGCTGGTCAGCCTCACCACATCTCCTGCTGCCTTTTTTTTTTGTTGGTGTGAGAAAGCACACCTCACTGTCTGGCTGCTGTGCATGTGTTTCTCCTGTAGAGAGACAGCAAGGCAGCAGATGTGGATGCAGCAGAGGTTTGCTCTCTAAAAGAGAACGAGCACAGTCTCTTTCTGTAATGGTGAATCTTACCCACTTTCCAGTGCTTTTTTATTTGATATTGACTTAAATGACACAGGGAAACTTTGGTTTTGTTAAGTATAAACACAAGAAGGATATGTCAGATCTGGAGAGCTCACAGCAGCTAACCTAAACCATGTATCTTTCTGGATTTTTTCAGAAAGAAATAAAAATGAATTACATGAAGATTCCAGCACCAAAGCTTTGTACTAAAACTTCAGTTATTGCATAAAACTAAGCTTGTACCCTCCTATGCTCACAGTTATTTCATGGGACATGCAAAAGACTTCTGTCCACCACTGCACTTGTAAACTGGTTCTTTTGTTATTTTTTTTTTAAAGAGTTGTTTGTTTGTTTGTTTTCTTTTCTAAAAAAAAATAGAGATTAGAATAATTCCTGAAGCTCTAAATAAGGACATTTCCTCATCCTTCAGGCTTTATTCCTGCCCGTCATCGTGGTGCAAAAGGTCTAAAAATCCCACAAATCCCCCTGGGCAGCTGAAGCAGGATTCTTACGCCAACCCTCAATGGAAGAGATTGTGTTTCCATGGCCTTGACAGAGGAGACAGGCGGCAGCACCCGCTGAGCCCAGGAATCCACGGGGGGGAGCAGAGTATCAAGTGACCATGGGCGCAATGTGGCGGGATGAGCCTGCAGCCCATGAGGAGCAGGACCCAGGCTCCCAGTCACAGCAATGCCATACATCCCAGCCATCTACACCTGTCAGCACCAGCACCTGCTGCCCCATGGCCATAGATGGCTGTCCCTGTGTCTGAGGCGCTGATTGGGGACTCTGCACTCCCAGCCTCAGACCAGTTTGGGATTTTGTTGTTGTTGTTGTTGTTGTTGTTTAGTTTTTCTTCACCTGTGGTGCTGTCATACTTCTTGGTTCTCATGTGGTTGCACTCTACAGGAACACAGCATTTGTGTATTGCAGATATATAGATATACACATAAATACATGTGCATCTATCTATCTATCTATATATACACACATACACACACACATATATTTTTCTATATATGTATGCACACCTTGGGCTAGATCAGTGCTCAGTGCCTTTTTGATCAAATCTGGAGGGATTTTTTAGAGGTCTTCACAAAGAATCATGACCAACCTCTGTTTGCTATGATGCAGTGTAATACCGGCTTAATATTGCTGGATTAGGGGAGATAAAAAAAAAAAGGAGATGTTTTTCTCGAAAAAATTGGCATTTCTCANTTCTTTTCTAAAAAAAAATAGAGATTAGAATAATTCCTGAAGCTCTAAATAAGGACATTTCCTCATCCTTCAGGCTTTATTCCTGCCCGTCATCGTGGTGCAAAAGGTCTAAAAATCCCACAAATCCCCCTGGGCAGCTGAAGCAGGATTCTTACGCCAACCCTCAATGGAAGAGATTGTGTTTCCATGGCCTTGACAGAGGAGACAGGCGGCAGCACCCGCTGAGCCCAGGAATCCACGGGGGGGAGCAGAGTATCAAGTGACCATGGGCGCAATGTGGCGGGATGAGCCTGCAGCCCATGAGGAGCAGGACCCAGGCTCCCAGTCACAGCAATGCCATACATCCCAGCCATCTACACCTGTCAGCACCAGCACCTGCTGCCCCATGGCCATAGATGGCTGTCCCTGTGTCTGAGGCGCTGATTGGGGACTCTGCACTCCCAGCCTCAGACCAGTTTGGGATTTTGTTGTTGTTGTTGTTGTTGTTGTTTAGTTTTTCTTCACCTGTGGTGCTGTCATACTTCTTGGTTCTCATGTGGTTGCACTCTACAGGAACACAGCATTTGTGTATTGCAGATATATAGATATACACATAAATACATGTGCATCTATCTATCTATCTATATATACACACATACACACACACATATATTTTTCTATATATGTATGCACACCTTGGGCTAGATCAGTGCTCAGTGCCTTTTTGATCAAATCTGGAGGGATTTTTTAGAGGTCTTCACAAAGAATCATGACCAACCTCTGTTTGCTATGATGCAGTGTAATACCGGCTTAATATTGCTGGATTAGGGGAGATAAAAAAAAAAAAAGGATGTGCTTTTCCAGACAAGATTGGCATTTCCTAACTAATGAATTCACGTGTGGGATTAACTGAAGGTGTTAAGATTAGTGACATAAATGCAATGCTGACCTAGTTGTGATTACAGCTTCTGATAAAATCACCTCTCTATAGATATGTGAGATTTAAAAAAGAAAAAAAATTAAAAATCAATCTTGGGCAAACAAAATCCCTTATAAATGTTAGTTAAAATTTACTGTCAAGTTCATTCTTTACAATCAAAGACTCTGCTAAGACGAAACTTCTGTGCAGCAGTTTTTTAAACCTGTACATTGAAAAGGCAAATTCTGCTGTGTTTTCCCTGACGACTTTTCAGGGACTGTCTGCCAGTGCTTCAGGCACAAAATTAGCAGATTATTTGCTTAGAACAGAGGTATCCTCAGGATAGTTGGGGTTTTAGGGACGGCATAGTTATCACTGCTCTGAGTAACCTACAGTGATGACCATCTCTTAATGATTCAAAGGCCTGTCACAGGCACTGATTTTGAGTAATGGAAATGCAGAAGATGTAGGTAGGTAAGGGCAGAAAACTTCATCTTGCACTTTTTTTTCTTCCTAACACTCTTTATATATGCTGCCCTGCCCACAAATGAGTGCCTTCTGCAGAATAAAGACTAGCATCACAGCCTAGTGGCAAATACCTTGTCTTCCACCTTCTACCTTGGAAGATGGACTTACAAAATAGACTTCCACTGTTTCCAAAGGCTCAGTGTCTGTTGAGTGACTCCATGAAAACAAAACTTCTATATTCTGGTTACTTCGCCTGCTTCACTAACAGAAGCGCTGCTAGTCTGCAAGCCGACTCAGTCTAACAAGGGTGCAAATACGGCTATGGCCTTAAGACACAGTAGATGTATCTCTGGCTCATCTCTTACCCCATAGCCACAGCATAGTATCAGTCCATTATACCCTCTACTATTTTCCAAAACCATTGAAGTGTGTGACACACTTAAACGGACAGGTTTTGTCTAAGCTTTATTAAGCATATTTAACACAGAAGATATTGGTGAGACATACTGTATTCGATTTGAACTAGGTTTTGCTGCCAGACACACAAAGTATATGAATGGAAAAATAAACTCCGCAGTAGTTCAGTAGAATCATCTTAGCTTCTTTAGGCAATATGAGGCCACTTAAAAATAAACACTGTAATCATCAACAGGTTGTTATTTCCCTCCTCCTTTTTTATGTTCGTCTATCTATAATCCTTCTTCACTGACTCCAGCTCTTTCCAGATGGAGCACGGCCCTCAACATTTTCACTTGTGTCTAATTTAGTCAGGCGTATACACAAATACAAGGCTGAAGTCAGATCTCTTTTACACTAGTGTAAATCTGTAGCTGGATTTGGAACAGCTGTAAAGACACCGGTTGAGTTATTCTAAATGTACAGTGGTGTTACCAGGCCACTTACATTAGTGTTACTATCTCTTCAAACACACAGTATTTTAAATATGCAGGGCTTAATATAAATGACCGCAGAAACAATTAACTATTTCAAAGGCAGATGGTGTTTTTCCATGATATAAATGGGAACCTTTAATACTAAATACCATATTAAAAATATTTCTTATATATGGCACACAGAGTAACACATATATTTTGCAGAATCTCTTGTCACAAAAACATATTACAGAAAGAATGTCAGCTGATATGAATTATCCTTTGCATGTATTTTGAGTGTTATCTATGTTCTAAAAGATCCCTGAGAGATTCTGAAATTATACATTTAAGGACTGTGGCAGGCATCATAAAAATGTATCCATCCTGGGGCTGAATATATCAATAACTTGTGTCCCTATGCTAGTCAATGAAGTTTTCAGGAGCAGAAAAAATATGTACCTCAGTAAAATAAAACTGTAATATACAACATAAGTTGCTTGGGATGGAATTTTTCCTAGACCACGGGGCAAACACCTTCATCCTTAAACGCAGAGCCAGGGGATCTCTGATGACCACAACATTTTGTTTTTCCGTTTCATCTGAAGCACCAGTAGCCCTGAAGTGGTGCAGTACTGACTCAGCAGTGAAAATGCCACCCACTGAGACAGGAACACCACTTCCTTCAGCACCTGGGTTTTCTTTGGAGGTCTCCCATAAAAATCTTAAACATATCGATGTTCTGAACAGATTTTTTTTTCCCCCTATCAGAATTTGAACATTTATTTTACAGCAGATCAAATTACAGGATATTACAAAAACCCAGTACCAATAATACAAGGATGAGCAAATGTTGCTGAATAGCACTTCCTTTTAAAGGAAAAAAGAACATTCTCTTTTATTTTTATAGTGCTGTAATTGGTTTTTCCATTGGTAAAAATGCCCAAATCAATATATTTTTTTTTTTAAAGGGTGAATTATAATAGAGGTTAGATCTTCTTTGCAGGACGAAGGCCTTAAATAGCAACAAAGCAATAACCATCAACTCTCTGTTCTGCTGATAGAGACAAGTTTTCACCAAAGGGAACAAGAAGGAAGTCTCTCCACTAAGTTTAGGATGAGCAAGCACTATTTGAGAAGAAAAATTGGCCTGTGATTTTAACCATGGAACAGATGACTCAAACGATGCAGACTTTCATATTTAAGATGGCTTTTTTAAATATTATTTTTTTCCCTGCTAGACCAACAATTTACATAAGTTCTGTTATTTGCCAGAAACAGTTGTGGAAATTTTATCTATCTTTAAACAGCTGCTAAAATCTCTAGACTACGATATGCATTTGTCTGCTTCCCAAAGTGTCATCTACTCGGAACACAGAACAGGGTTTTGTTTTCCCATGGAAAATCTTAGAGGAGTGGTAAGATTCAGACAGAAACTTTGCAAGTTGTAACTTGCTATTAGCTAAACACTAGCCAAAAGAAAGGAATGAGAGAGTATAGTCAGGAGTTGTATGGGCGAGATGGATGAAACTCCAGAACTACACGATAACTACATGATAACTACATGATACTATGAGGACAGGCTGAGAAAGTTGGGGCTTTTCAGCCTGGAGATAAGAAGGCTTCAAGGAGACCTTCTAGTAGCCTTCCAGAATCTGAAGGGGGCCTACAGGAAGGCTGGGGAGGGACTATTTACAAGGTCTTGCAATGACAGGACTAGGGGCAATGGGTTTCAACTGGCAGAGGGAAGATTTAGACTAGATGTAAGGAGGAAGTTCTTTACAGTGAGGGTGATGAGACACTGGAACAGGTTGCCCAGGGAGGTTGTGGCTGCTCCCTCCCTGGAGGTGTTCAAGGCCAGGTTGGACGAGGCCTTGAGTAGCCTGTACTAGTGGGAGGTGTCCCTGCCTATGTCAAGGGGCTAGAACTAGATGATCCTTGAGGTCCCTTCCAGCCTTACCATTCTATGATTATATGATTCTATAATGCTAGAAAGCTGGTCCTGCAAGCAACTCTTTTTTCCTGAAGTCTGACTTCTTCAAAATTCATACTGCTCCTATCACTCTGTCCTCTTGGGAGGAGTAAAGCACTTCTCCCAAAAGGACAGGACCAGATATTACAGAATTAGTAAACAGTAATTAGATTTTTAAAAGATTTTGGAGAATTTAGGAAACTTTCCAGGCAAGGTAATTCTAAAGTTCCAGTGCTGCAAATTGTGTCATCATGGATACAAAAGATTTATATACAATGATTTATATACAATGATGCAAGGGTTAAGTTGCTACTATATACCCCAAGAAGCTGTAGTTTAGCTCCCACTAGCTTCCTGCATGGGCTTTGTTAATTCAATTTTTCTATAGTTTTCCCTCTACAAAAAGTTGAATGATGGTAATTACCAGACTAATTGAGGTGCTTTAAGAAGGAAAAATCCAAGCGAACTGTAATGCACTCAGGAAGAGAGATCTTCACACCTGCAAAAAACTGGCATAGAGGCTGCCCTCCATATCCAAGTTAAATCAACAACATAATGATTAGTTTCAGTACTCTCCTTGGGAAGGAAGAAAGCTTGATAAACAGCAGCTTCTAGTTCTTATCACTGCTTCAGAAAGCAGAAGTGATAGAGGCAGGCTCAAGATCTAGTCAGAAAAAAAATTTGATGAGGGCTGAGGACAGGGTTTAGAGAGACACTAGAAAACTCATGTTTGAGAAAATAGAAGAGAAAAAAAAAAAAATCTTGATTCAGAAACTAAGTGCTATTGGTGAAAATTTCTGCTTCCCCCAGAAGGAACTAAAACATGCTTTAAATGTTAGGGTTTTTCATTGTAAAACTGGATTTCTTTTTTTGGACAAAATTATAGTTTTGTAAAGAAGAATTGGTATATTGGCCTGCCACAGCCCCACAGTCTGAAATCTTCAAACCTCTAATGAGATGGTATTCCCATATGGAGAATTCTGTGGGCTACAAAAGAGTTTCTACCTGGGTCTCCCAATTCTGCAGAAGATCTGGACAAATAGAGCATTTCTTCCAAGACTTCATGGAGGTGGGAATGAAGAACATGGGGAATGTGTGCATGACCTGTATCGTCTCACTTGGCAAAAGCTTAGCTGTGGGTTTTGACCAGTTTTGGTGGCTCTCTCCAGTGTTATAAATCATGGTGCAGACCAGCCTGCTCTGCTCTGCCATCCGGCATTACTCAACCCATACCAGAGCTGCGGAGGTGGAGCGGACAACGGGTGGTCATGCATTCCCTTCCTCTGACTCTGCTGCGAAGGTGGTAACCTCCAATGGAGGAAAGGCAAAAAATAGCTTGGGAGTACTCATATCTCCAGATACCACAGCTGTTTCCTCAGACAGCCCCTGTCAGAGTCTCCCAGAGCCATGTTACATATCAGAAAGGGAGCTTTTTAAATTGGGCATCCCAAATTCTGAAGGACTGTGTTTGTTTTAACGAACTGTCCTCCTCTGTGATTTGTCACTTCATAGTGTTTTGCAACATGGACTCAGGCAGTGTTCTGTGGACTGTGTTCCTGAGGAAATGTGAAACCTTTATGGATTTCTGGCTATCTGAGAAAAATGTTCAAAAGTCAGTAACATGCAGACTCTCTTTTTTTGTTTCTAGCAAGCTCAGTTTATGTCCAAGGAAGAACCATACTGGATGTCTACCTGACAAGTTGAAATCCATGGGTGTACAAGCACCAAAATCTTGACATTCCGGAGGCCTGGACCAATTACAAATGAGAGACGAAACAATGGCATTTCCTATTGACATTACTGTGTTTTCCCAAACCAAACTCATTTACTCCTTCCATTATCTTGGATATCTTCTAAGCCTTTTTCAGCCATTGGCCTGCTGCAATAGTAGCAAGAGCTCTTTCTTAAGCTTTGCTGAGTATTTAAAATGCATTAGAACAATCTATGAGGAATGCAAAGAGTGTTACATGAAATAATAAAAGAATACTTTATTTTATGTTTGAATAAGGAAATTCAGCTCTAAAAAATTCAGAAGCTGAGTATGCCAAAGAAATCAGGGCCTGCAACAAGACTGGTGATGAGATTACCTTAAAATCCAGGTGGCTTTGCCTCTTACAATTGGTGCATTAAAACTAAAGATCTGGCAAAGAGATCATGACTGATTTCAGTGGACTTAGGCTTTTACATAGCACTTAGTGAAGCAAAAAAGACCAGCAATGTCCTAGACATAGAAGATTTCAGTGAAAATCAGTATTGCTGCAAGATCCTTTCCATGAAGGGGTCAGTGAACATATAAGGAACAAGTATATGTAAGAATTTCTCCGGTTCAGAAGTGCACTGTTTTGATCCAATACCTGCAAAGAAATTCACAGTCCTAACGTTTGCCTGAAGTTTCGCAACAAGGCAAAACTTTCCAACAAAGTGAAGCAAAGCTCACTTACACTTATTCCAAATTTTGGCAGGATTCCTGTTTCTGCCTGGAGTATGCTGGATCACAAGACCCCAGAATAAAATTGCAGTAGCAGGAATGGATGAGTACTTCTTTTATTCCTGTCACTCAATTGGTCATGGAGATCAGTAGGAAGCAGACTTAACTGCAGAATGTTTAGTCAGCTCTTTTGCTCCATCACTCTCCACAAAGGAGGAGGTGGAATTAAGAACATTTCTCTCAAGAAAAAGACTGTATAGAAGGAGTAGGAGGATTTCTCAGACGCCCTAATGGGAAAGGAATGAAAAATTTGATCTGTGGGAGAGACAAGAGAGATTTCTATAACCCTTCGGGATCCAGTATTTCACCTCAAGTCCAAGCCCAGAAGCATCTTCTGTCCAGGTGACAGCTGTGAATCCCTCATAAGCATTACTGTAAGACAAGCTTAGTCCTACTAAATGAAGTCCTTATTACTGATGCAGATGAACTCAGAATTGTCAAATATAGTGATCTACAGGGGTCCTAACAGTTTAAGGGTACTGACAGTGAAGCCACATAGGCAGAAACTCCTTTACCTGCCAGCATTTGGAAGTTGAAAATGAAGATGTATCTGAGGCAGAGAAATGGCAGCACACCTCTACAAGCATCCTTTGGGACACAAGCATATTTTAAAGTGATAGGGTAGGAAAATGGTCCACAAGAAGTAGTCTCCCTTGGCCACGTTGCTTTGAGTTTACACTCAAACCATAAAGAGCGAATTATACCCTCCTGCAATTCCCTTGCTGAGAGGAAAAGCCTTATGACAGGAAAGGGCTGTGGAATAGGTCCAATAAAGGATCTTGGGACACAGAAAGCTCAATTTGGCAATACTTACTATTTAGACACCTGACCTCCTGAGTGGAATTCACCGCCTATGCTAGGCAGTGGAAGAATTTGCTACTACAGAACAAGATCCAAACCTAGCAGTATGTGATGAAATTGTGAATAACCCAGACCAAGCAAAAGGGGTTTTGGAAATCCCATCCTTTATCAGAAGTTTTGTGGCTTATCTACGGCTGTAGAGACACCTTTATTCAGCTTTCCATGCTCTATGAAGTTACACCTAGATTAAAGCTCTGCACTTCCCTGTAATATTTTGGTTTTGTGCATCACCGAATGCAACTTTTGTTGGGTCAGAGAAACAGATCTCAGAGCTTTGTGGCTTGTTACAGCATTTTTGTGAGGGAAGAGTGTGATGAAATCTGATTTCTGCTCTGGAGCTTGTGTTTGCACTTCACATTGAATAATGTCTCAACAAAAACTCAGAAATAATTGTTTAAGAAAGGAGTTAAATTGAAGTCTCTGTCCCTTTATTAACATAAACCCACCAGAAATAGTTTCTGAATCTCTTTTTTTGAAAAGTTTGGTCCCATACTTATTCATTTCATCAACAATTTCTTGCCAGAGATATTTTGTTCATGGAGCAATTAGAGTTCCTGGAACTTTTGGAACTTAAAATCCATTATAGCCCAGATTGGGTTAATACTTAACAAGCAGAGTGCAGGCCCCTGGGAATCTTCAAGATCAAGCAGTAAGATCGTTCACAAAGTTCATGTGCCTCTGGATTAGGCTTTTGGACAGATGACTTCAGTTGCCGTATTTTAAAGTTTATGTTTAGTCACTTCTGTGAAACACTTTCAGATATAAGATGGAAAATACTGGGAACAATGATGAATTTTTATTCATGAGTTAAACACTGCATGTGGGTTGTGAGAAAATTTACATTTGAGAAGGCAAGCTTCTTTTCACATAGGTTACAAAAATACAGTTTAAATACTAAGGCACACACTGGTAACTGCTGGAGATAAAAGTGTAAAGCTTCCATTTTACTGATAGATGTTTCAACATGCTAGAAGTTTGTAATAACCAAGCCTTGGATTATAACAACGAAAGGAAAAATTATGTGTTTTTAATGTTGTTGGTGTTATAGCCATGATTCTATTGTACTAAGCTAAATATACTTTAAACACCATACACTCCATTAGGAACTACTTTCTTGTCAAGATTTTGATCTCCTTTGAATCAATCTATAGCAGCTGTGTGTTGTTTAAAGTACTCTTATTGACTCTTCTATAATTTGCTTTCTTTGAACAGCCTGTGTGCTGTAACATTTGATCAAAGACATAAACGTATACTTTAACAACCCCAAGTAAAGTGCATGCACATTTTTATAACTCTGCATGGCAAAATGTAATTATAGTTGTCTATAGATCACACAGGATGATACAAATAAATGGGTCTGGGATTCTTTTTAATGCAAGCCCATCCAATACATCACAGATTTTTCCCCTTAACAGCACTGTCTATCATGAAACAATATTAACAAATGGTTTAGAACACAGATGATGCAACTTCTTTTAATAGAATTTTTTACTCCCCCATTAACTGGTAAACATCTATAAAAGCATTCGTAGAAACATTAAGTAAGGAAAACACAACAGTCTGAAGTTGTGCATTTATAAATTACCACATAAAGAAAATGTTGATTGAACCTCTGTTTTAAAGGCCCTTTTTTTGTTTTAAATTCAAAGAACAATGGCAATTTAAGATTTATCTACATTTGACAGTTCTGGACTATGGACAGTAATTCACAGCTGACCGCCAGACTTGTGATTATTAAAAATGTAAAACAATAAAGCATATGTGTTTGAGGTTTTATAGCCCTGCAAGCTTGGTGACATATATTAATTTCAGCTGTCTGCTGTATAAACAAACACAGAGAGGCCTCCCTGAATTCAGGGCAAATGGAGTCTAATCAATATGAACTACATAATACATAAAGGATGGATGCAAATTTTATAGTACACAAATAAATAATTAATTTATACCTTCTTACTGTAACAGGGAAGAAAAGTCAGCATATTTTGAAGTTTAACAGAACTTTTGCCAGCACTACGAAAACTCTGGAAAGGAGTCTTGAGAACAGATAGTGCTCTGTGTGTGCAGCCCAGGGAAGGAGAGGTATGGAGGTATTTTGCTCACACAAAACAGAAGGGTAAGGTGCTCTGACTTCAGCAGAGCGTTTAAAATCTCAACTCTCTAGCAGATGAAGTAGGCAAAAAGCCAGGACGAGATTTACTTTCAGTACCCCCATTTACTCTGGTGATGGGATGCCTTTTGCCTCTGCTATTCAGGGAAGGGGATTCACTTAGTGCCATGCTCTGTGGTGTAGAAAGGAAGTGGATGTTTTTTTAACTTCTCTACGCAGATATGGCACTTTTGGGGACATGGTTTAGTACACGATAGTGTTGGGTTGAAGGTTGGACTTCATGATTTTAGAGGTCTTTTTCAACCTTAATGGTTCTATTTTATGATTCTATAGATGCTGCTCGTGGTATGAACTATTTAGATTCAAATTCTGCCACCTTTACTGACACTGGAACTGCTTCAGGAATAAAGCCATGATTCTGCAGATATTTGCAGAGGCATTCAAATTTGTTCCCGTAGACAGTTTCACTGGCTGAAACAAGATTTCTATGAACCTTTGGAAAAGATCTATTCTAGTAATGCTTACCACAAAGGATGAAAAAATCTGTAGAAATTGGTGTCTGCAAGGAACTGTAACCAGTCAGTTTTGAAGTTAGTCAGAAGTCTCCCAACGACTTTTAAATCAGGAGAGCTAATTAAGCCTGAATGGTGGGGTTTACATATCACACTTTTTTGGCTCTTGATAGTGTAGGGCTCTTTTTACATCTATGAGTAGGGGCTAAGGGTCCACATCTGGAAACACTTACACACTAAAAACACTTTGCTCACATGCAGGCATATGAAAAACTGTGCATCACTTGTTGATTTTGCTGGAAACTCAGTGCTGCCTGATCTTCAACACTGGCTTGACAAAGACCAGTTGACAGCTTATGTGAACTGAATAAAACAAAAAGTCTTAGGGTGAAAGAGCATAGGTAAGGTCAGTCGCTTACAGTAAACACAGTTTGTAAGGTAAGAGAATAGGGTTTGTTTTCACTTGTGATTATTACTGCTGTATAAGAATCCAGGTAAATAACCACATTTTGTATTTACCTTGCAAAGCAGGGATGTCTCAATGATGAAGGTGAAAAATGGGTTTGCTCACAAAAGCCTTTGTGTCTGGAATATAGTTGTAAGTAGTTCACTATTTAGGTTGAAAATGGTAATGCAGGGTAGTGTGTCCTATTTTTCCATGCTTGCAGTGAAGATACAATACGGGAATTCAGCCTTGGTAATTACTAATACACCACACAGACACAATTACACCCTGTGTACCGCATAAAGGAATCACTTGTGGTCTGCCTCCATTACAAAGAGCAGTAGGGGACCAACATGCAAGAAGACAAAATGCTTTACAAGGAGGAAGGAGACCAGAAGAGTCGATGTACCCAAATACAAGGACCTTGATTCTTTTTGGAGTGATTTAAGTCCCTTTCCATCAATTATTGTCCTTTGTCTCCCGAGTCTTATCACAAGCAGCATTACAGGAACTGAACGAAACAATACTCAGGCTCAAATAACCCTGTGAACTGTGCTGACATTTCCACACCCTGTTGCTGTGTTTGACCAGGTTNGAAATAAATCATCTGCCTGCTCATTCACTTTTACTGCTCAGAATCAGAGTAATAAATTTTGCTTTCTTATTGTTATGTGAAGTTTTGAGGGCACAATTTAAAGTATGAAATCAATGAAAAGCATCTATTTTTTCATTCATTCACACTAGGTATGTGACATTTCATGGTAATTCTTGACAGAACATTGTGGTCATTGCTCATCTGAAAATAAATTAAAAAACATGTGGAAAGTNTCCAGGTAAATAACCACATTTTGTATTTACCTTGCAAAGCAGGGATGTCTCAATGATGAAGGTGAAAAATGGGTTTGCTCACAAAAGCCTTTGTGTCTGGAATATAGTTGTAAGTAGTTCACTATTTAGGTTGAAAATGGTAATGCAGGGTAGTGTGTCCTATTTTTCCATGCTTGCAGTGAAGATACAATACGGGAATTCAGCCTTGGTAATTACTAATACACCACACAGACACAATTACACCCTGTGTACCGCATAAAGGAATCACTTGTGGTCTGCCTCCATTACAAAGAGCAGTAGGGGACCAACATGCAAGAAGACAAAATGCTTTACAAGGAGGAAGGAGACCAGAAGAGTCGATGTACCCAAATACAAGGACCTTGATTCTTTTTGGAGTGATTTAAGTCCCTTTCCATCAATTATTGTCCTTTGTCTCCCGAGTCTTATCACAAGCAGCATTACAGGAACTGAACGAAACAATACTCAGGCTCAAATAACCCTGTGAACTGTGCTGACATTTCCACACCCTGTTGCTGTGTTTGACCAGGTTACTGAGATTTAAAAAAAAAAAAAAGAAAAATCTTTCTACACAGAACAACAACAAACATTCCTGCTTTAAATAACATGCTCAGCCCTTCCTGGTGTCTTTTCTGTCTAGCAATCCTGATACCTTGTGCTGCAATAGCACAACGGTGATGTGATATAAAAACCTCTGTAGTGCAAAACAAGACTAACTTTCTTTAATATGACAGCTTTTCAGATTGAAAGTTCCTTCTTTGTGGGGTTCTCAACAGGTTTATTTTCAAGCTAATTAGATCTTGCTCCTTGCCATTCTTATCTTCTCTATCCTCAGTGNAAAAAAAAAAAAAAAAGACCTTAGGAAAGTCAGCTATTTTTGACAGTAAGTTCGCTTCTGTGAAACAAAGCCTTGTCTTTCAGAAAGTATTTACGATCTATGAGGAAAAAAAAATATCCTTGGGCTAAAATGTTTATTGGCACCTAGGAGTCTGAAGAGAGCAAGTCAGGCCTGTGGTTTTTTGAGGGCACTTTATCATCTCCTGCATTCTCAAAGGGATCTGTGAATGAATAGAG
Source organism: Ramphastos sulfuratus (assembly GCA_013399055.1). Lineage (NCBI taxonomy): Eukaryota > Metazoa > Chordata > Aves > Piciformes > Ramphastidae > Ramphastos > Ramphastos sulfuratus. Next base: position 93,408 of record WBNM01031117.1, on the reverse strand, counting down.
CCGGATTACTCAGCCTTCTATTCCACGCCTATTCCTCTCCATTTTCCTTGGCAAGACTGAGAGCCAGGCTATTTTTAGTCAAGCAGTTTTCTATTTTTAGATGAATATCAGTTAAGAGACATTGTTAGGAAAAATTAAAAAAAAGAAAAACACAAAAGGGGGAGGGGATGATGCTTCCCATCTCATATTGTGAAGCAAGCCCTTCAACCTGTAACTCCAGGCGTTTCAGCTGCTTCCAATCTTGGAAAAATAAAGAAAATTCAGAGTTCAGGGATTTAAAAATAAACCTACCCTCTGGCAAACAGACCAAAATACAACAAGCTGTTACTATGTGAAACAGTGACTACAAAAACAAAGAACATTCTCCAATGACTAGATTGGGATAAAACTTTGGAGCTATTAAGTTATAAGAATGTTACACAGACATGTAAGATTTTTCCAGCTTCTCAGCCAGATATATCATGTTCTGGAGAAAGAAACAGTGCTCTGTGGAACAGACCTTGCTCTAAGAAACACAGATTTAAGCTCCCAGTTTGACAAAGAAAAGAACTAAGAACAGAGTTTGAAACACATATATATTCTGTACATATTTTTTCACCTTTGTCATCATAGTATTTTTACAACTATGCATCCAAAACATTGCCTAAGTTATTAAAATGTTTTTAAATTTATTATTAAGATCAAAAGACTATAAGAAAATTAATATGAGAGCATGACCAAAGACAAGAACTGGTCCTCAGTAAGTGAAAAAAATGAGAAGGATCAGAGCTCACTCAAAATATACTCCAAAGGACTTTTCCCTCTACCCTGTGCTTCAAAGTAACTAACTTTGCATCTACTTTTGTTCCCTCTATCCCTATTCTCTTCTTCCAGATATGGCAAAATGAGCTATTGGATTAGATGTTTCACTTTCCTTTGAGATACATTAGGATTAAAAACTATGTTTATGTTAACCAAATCCTTGTTGCAAATAAATCATAGAGGAAACTTTTTTTTTTTTTTTAAGAGAAAGTAAAACAAAACTACTCATTATGCAATATTCCCTTTGCTGCAGTTTTCACACACTGGACTAATTTGAACTATATTAGAAAAAAATGTCAACACTTGACCCTTCTTCTAGGCTGAAAAGCATCAAAAGTCTATCACTTATTAGATGCACAGCAACAAGATGCTGCCTGGAGGCGTTCAAGGCCAAGTTGGATGGGGCCTTGAGTAACCTGTACTAGTGGGAGGTGTCCCTGCTTATGGCAGGGGGTTGGAACTAGATGATCCTTGAGGTCCCTTCCAACCTTACCATTCTGTGATTCTATGATTATCAATGAGCGCTTAATAAGCCTGTGGATGAAAAGATAAAGAGTCAAAAATCTCATGTGGATCAATGGAGAAAAAGAATAAATTACTTTTGGACTAATTAGAACAGTCCCACTGACTGGAACAGCAGTCCTAGTGAGGGACTACTTTGGACGGAATAGAATTGTCTTTCATATATTTCCAACTTTGAATTTTTTTTGTGTGGTCTTGTAATAGGTGATACTTACATAAAGCCAAACTGATGGAATAGTAAAAATAGAGTAAGAATAGAAGTGGGGTTTTTTTTTGTTTTGGTTTTGTGTTGGTTTTTTTTTTTTTTTTTTATGTTTCTCATTTCTTTTTTGTCTTTTTTTCTTNTGCTTGAAAAAAAGTTAAATTAAGATTGATAAAGTTGGAGAGTTTTAGTATTTTTTGAGAATGGACTATTTCCCCCTCCAAGATCTTTTTTTTTTTGGTACTAATCATGGTTAGGGAAAAGACAGAAAAAAAACTCACATGAGGATACTAGGCTGCAAACACATTTTTCAAAGGCTTAAAACTCAGAAAGTCAGTCCCATGATTTTGTCACACATGAGGTTAGCAATAAGGGTTTGGCCCATATTTACTAAAAATGAAACAAGAAGTAAACATTCAAAAAGCCTGTATCATCATCCAAAGGAAATTCTTTGGCCAGTTGACCCTGTCCAATCATCTCCTGGCCTGTAGAAACCGGTAGCAGCAGGGTTGTTTTTTTTAAAAACAAACTGGTCTTCAACCATCTACAAAGGAAATCAATAATGCTATCCCCATTTTACAAATAGGGAAACTGAAGCATTAGGAGGAAATGTGACTTGTCCAAGGTCACACAACAGTATTTGGCAAAGCTAATAATAAAATCAGAGCCTCATGAGTCCTAGTCCAGGGCAGTATCCAATAGACTGTACTGTCTTTAGATCACCCTGAATAACCTTTCTTACATACAGGCTTACTTTCTATAATGTCCCAGATCTTCAGCCCATGGTATTTGAAATAATTCCCCTCATTTCAAGAGCTGAAGAGCTTGAAGTGCATTTCACATCTTGTTTATATGCAGTACTATGTTATGATGACAATAGGAGAAAATACACTTACTGCATTAAACAAGATATTACAGTTGCCTTCCTTTTTCCTAAAAAGAGCACATTTGGAGATCTGTATGGGCTTATTTACTACAAATATACAGATCAGAGTCTTAATTGATATGAAGAGTCTCTCAGAATCTAATTAACCTCCCAGCTAGTCATTAGCTCTGTGACCTTTAGAAATAATTGACAGGAGGAATGCTTTTTCCTCTTTGTCTCATTCAGAACTTCCACTCCAAGTGATGAATCCTACATGTGCTATAGGACACACAGCACACCTGTCAGAATTGATGGGGTAAAGTGCAGTAGGTTCATCAGTATAAAAAAGGACCGTGGCATTCTTCTGTGCCATTTTTCTGCGCCATTCTTTGCAGTCAGGCACAATATACTGCTCACATAGCATGCGCCTTCTGCTGCCTGAGTGCCATTTTCATCAACTCCAATCCTCCAATGTGCTGAAGTTTTACATCTCAAGTACCTCAAGCCTGTATGAGATTTAGTAGTATTCATTTTCTGTTGCTGGGTCACACTAAAAACAATTGAATTTTCAATTCAAACTCATTCTTCTACAGAACTGTGGAAGTATTCGTTGTTATCTAACATTAGCTATATGTTTGCAATTTTTTTTTTCAGAGTAAAATAAATGCTTTTTAAAGGAGTAATAACACACAAGCAAAAAGGCAAAATTCTGAATTCCACCATCCTACAGGACTTGGTATTACCTTGTTTCCTTACATCTTAACATTAAGGTCTGTCAAGATGCCTGTGTGTGGTAAAACACAAAGGATGTGCAATCTGCAGAGAGAATTTTACGTCTCTGCAAGCTCACTTCTTCCTCATGTTTGGAAATGATGCAAGTGGCTATGTTCACTTGTTTCTCCCTCACTAAATACAGGAGTCCACCAAGGAAGGGAAAATGCTCTACAAATGGTCAATTCATGGTAAGTTACAAGACCAACGAAGATGTATGTCTAAGCAAAACAAGCTAAAACCGAAAAAGGCTAGATTGTAATTATCTATGAAAAAGAATACATAATTTGTAAATTATTTTAAAATCTGATGCATTATTGAAAAATAGAAATACTTTTGTTCCCCATGGCCAATCAGCAAACCCTGAGATAATTAAAGCCTCCTAGACTAGCTCAGTTTAATTCTTGATGTTCTTCAGCTAGAAGCACTAGAAGCCAAGAGTTCACTTAATGTGAGTTTCTCTCCAAAGGAGAGGGAGAAGAGGATAAAGTGGTATCAAGCATAACAGAAAAACAATGCATAACAGGCAAACTGAAGGAGCAGCTGGTGAGACAAGAAACACAGGAGAGTGCAGCTGAGTAAAACTTCCATGGACAGAAGTACAGAAAAAGATGTAGTGGAGTGTAATTGGCAAGAGATTAAGAAAAATGAAATTGAGGATGAGTTGAAGATGAGGAAACTCTCAGAAGTGGTCAGAAGAGTCCCTGGTATGTTCTTTGATGGAAATGATTGCTGTATCTTATATGAAGAGTCGTGTCACTGTGTCATAATCATCGATTTTGCTACCTGTCCTTACTGTGCCACATCTGAACTAGGGCTTCAAACACTTTAGAGCAGGACCTGTTGTGTAAGACTGAGTTGAGAGGTGGGTGAAAGGTCACAATGTGCAAAAAACCCACACAGAGTAGGATAATGCATAGTGAGAAGCCAAACCAGGATAAGGTTTTACTGAAACAAAAGAATATGACAGTGTATTGCAGGAGTTGACATCTTCCTGTATGTAACGGTCTATGTTGAAGATCCTGAACTCCTTCTAAATGTTAAAACAATAAGAGAAAAAAAAAAGGGTAGTTGAAAGCAGATGCCAATAAAGGATAAAGCCAAAGGCAGATTGCAAGACAGGTATATCAGAAAAGCAAAAAGACATTGAGGTCATGGAAGTGTTTCTTACTAGACAAGAGGCAGCTGGAATTATCAGGCAAATGTGTGTGCATGAGTGCAAAGCAGCAGTTTTAAGTAATGAACTTTACAGAATTCAGAGAAGATTAACATTGATAACACAGAAATTCAGTTAGCAAAAAGAAAAATGGAGGAAGTCTGTGTTGTTCCTCTTTTTTCTCTAACAGTGATCAGTGGTATGGCAGAGGGGAACTGAGTAGATGGATGTATGCTGGCCAGAAAACAGAAGGTATGTTTAATGTGATAAATTTGAAAGGACTAACCTACTAGGAGAACTAGAGGTAAAGGTAGTGACCACTGAATCAGCAGAGGAATAGAAGCTAGTTGGAGAAAGAGGGACAGTAAGAGCAGCAGGGTCAAACAAACTGATGGATTGCAGTCTTAAAAAGAGCTGAAAGATTAAGTGGTTAGTGATTTGTAGAGGAATGCTTTACGTGCACACAGACCAAGGATCATCGTATTAGACTCAGTATTTCAGAAAGAGATCAAAACCAGGACTCAGTAGAAATTCACTAGAGGTCTGCTGAAGCTGAGACCGTAGCTGCTGCTTTGACATGAAAGACGTGATGAGGAAGAAGGGACAGCGAGAAAGAAAACGGGCAGGAAGTTTCACCTTAAATCAACAAAGGCTTGATGGCTTAGCTGAAGAACCGCAGTAGACTTCTGCAATATGACTGGGATTGTAATTGCAATTGCAGCCACAACTTAAACCATTTCCCTGTATTCTTACGCTGAAATATGTTCTCTGAAATCTAAAAATGATGTCCTCTTTCTGCTCCTAAGTAGTGGGCTTAGAGTTTTTTTGGCACTGGATTCTCATTACTTGTATTAGTGTGGCAGCAAAATATCTCTGAACTAAGTTGTGCTACATCCATTTCTGTTTTACAGAAACAGGGAGAGGATTTTGCGTCATTTTGAAGAAATGCAAAAAAATACATAATGCATGTAATTGTCTGCTGTAAATGGTGACATCTAATCTTCCCCATTTCCTCACTCCCATAAGAAATCTGTTACCTAATCCTGTGAAACTGCACTGATAATTTTAAACAACAAACAAACAATTTTAAACAACAAACTCGTAAGGTAAGTTTTTTTTCTCACAGAGCAGGTAGAAACTGTATGTACTGACAAACTTCAAGGGATATATTTGGACTCTAGTTGTAAAAACACTGTATTTCTGTACCAAAGACTGTTTATCAAGCGCCACAGGATTTTGTAATGATAGAAAATGTAATCCCATTTTAAAGTAAAAAATTAACAAGTTTTCTACTAATTAGATAACAGGATTTTAGGTGACAGTTACTGAATATATAGTTGTTGGTATTTACATACAGTACATGGAAGTTAGCATAAAGATTAAATTAATATATATTTTTTTTCCTCTCAGCGTCAAAGGAACCCTGCACAGCTATTCCTTAAAATAAGTTACTATATCCAGCAACCAACACTCACTTTTTAACTGAAGCAAAACTGAATGAATGGCTGTGGTGTGAGTGGTTTGGTGGATGAGGACATAAAGGCTTCAGTTTTAAGGATCCAGTTAACTCTAAACAGAAGTCTCAGAATGAACTATTTTTTCAAAACTAGTAGACATAGTAAAACCTCCACACAAATTTTGGCAACACTCACAGTAATTGTCACTGTTGCTTAAAATGGGTAAACTTGAGTGCCAAATGCAAATATTTTCTTCTTCATGAGTACACAGCAACTTTTAGTTACCCATGTATGTTGTAAGTATGTTTGCTGATTGCTGACTGAAGCATGTTCATCTAGCAGATAAAACTTTGATCTAAAGAACTCTGATACAACTGCATGCTAATCAACTCAATTTTGAACGAGTCCACTGGAAAAGACCATCTCAGTTACATTTATTACACATAAATATAATCGTTACACATGTGAAGAGAGCATAAGCTATTTAAATCATTGAACTAAAAGAGCTCAATCACAGAACTTCTAGTGTTAACTACACCATTTCACATTGTGACAGATGTAAGCTAGGTAGGAGGAAATTGCTACATTCGCAGTAATCTAAGCATTAAAAATAAAATATTTTTTCCATTGAAAAACAGCACAATGTTTGTTGGACGTATGCCACTTGTGTGTTCTGATACCTCAAGTAACAAATTATGGCCTGGAGACTCATTCCTTCAGAAATGCTAACTATAACTAATCCCAGTAATTAAAGTGAAAACATTTCCTTAATAAAATTAACAGCATTAGCCAGACCTTCATGAAAATTCATGTAATTTTTCCATTTGAATAGCACTGGTTTAACTTAAAAGTAATTAACTACATATTAGAGACCTACTCTTTTGAGTTTCTTTGAATAGAGAGTTCAAAGAAGTTAGACCATATTCTAATAACTGCTAACACAGTTCTACTACAACAAAAAGTAGCTAAATAGTTAATATTATGCCGAATGTGAACCGAAATTGGATTCTAAATTAAAGACCTTTACATGGTTGACAGTTATATTTCAAATTTTCATAAGTCTACCTAAAAAAGTTTTCTTTCTGTGCAGAAATCTGTGAGCACAGCTATGCCCTTTTCTTCTGCTGAAATATAGTTATTGAACAGTCATTTAGTTGAAAATTATCAGATTTAATAATACTGTCTGATTCTCAGCTGCTGTTGATTGCTCTGGAAGAACAAGATTAAAAACTTGTAAGTGTGAAATCTAGCTGTCTGAAAGCAAAAAAAAATGGACTCCTTACAAGGAAAATATGTGTAATGTAGTCAGTTTAACTGATCAATTTAAATATTTAAATGTGTGGCAGATTTATATCCTGCACCTAAAAATATATCCCGACTACACTAAGAGCGAAGCCATTTCTCATACTGCATACTTTCATGGGCTCTGTTCCTCTATTATACGCGTTACTGTGATGTTAATTATCAAGTAAAGGCATGATAATATGAAACCCTTGTTCAAAGCCTACACCCTGCACAAGTACTCCTTTGATCCTGAAACAGAGCTGGCATTGGTGTGGCTTAAGTATTTTGCGTTACAGGCAGAATGCTGAAAAGTTTAACATTAAAACAATCAGATCACTGAATTCAGAGCTGACAGAACACATGGGAAAACTATAAACGAGCTCCTTCTTTGGTCTTTTCTGCCCATTGTTAGGTTACTCAGTTTAAACTACATTTATTTTAATTACCTACTTTTATTTCGCTCCTTATAGAGGAGTGAAAAGAGATGCCCGTCAAATTTTGAGTATAGCCAGAAAATTACACATCTGCAAAACTGCCTATCAGCCTGTCCAAACTGGCCCATGATTTTTGAAGGACAAGGACTTTGCTGATGCAAAGAGCGCTTTTCATGAAAATCTCTAAGTTAAAACAAAATAGATATAAATTCAAACTTTACATTTTCACTCAAGTTTCTTGAAAAACCATAGTTATTATCCAAAGTATTCATTCATTGTGCAGCAAGTAATAAATCCCTAACTACTGGCTTACTCATCTATTCCCACAAGAAATCCTGCAGGAAGAAGTAAAGATATCACAGGAAACTTTTCCTGCTAAGAATATTCTGGCTTTCTGCCACTAAAAGAGGACAGAGTATTATTTTGGGGACAGAATTTAAGTTCTGCTGGACAGGACAGGGGCTTACCAGAGCTAGGTGACAGGAAAGGCTTCATGTCTACAGAAGACATTTGAAGTAAGAGAGGAAAAGAGGTGATGGAGAGGAGGAAGAAATTATGTACTGTCCTATTAGTCTTAAGTCACATAAATTTTTGTTTTGCTGTCAGAACCTCATCCTCTCCTAATGGGGGAGAAAATCATCTGGGAGATCATGAAGGAAACAAATACATATCAACCTATATGCTGATGTAAGGATAGACAGCAAAGTGATATATGCATTCCTGGGTTGCAGTCTTTGCCAATCTATGGTGGGGTGATTGTGACAGCCTGTAACAAGCATAATCATGTTTATTATCTAATTTTTTTTATGCATGAAAAACATTTTCTATGTCACTCACGCACTTATTTTCTTCCATTGATAGCCTCAAATACACGACTGATCCTCCAACAGCAACGAAGTCTCTTTTGAGACGACATCCAGATAATTAAAATATCTGAAGCAAACACCTTAAAAAAGATCTGAAGTATTCTATGCCTATAGGCAAAGGTATTCAGTATCATTTACAAATAAATGTTCATTATTTTAATGACAAGACCTCATCCTTCCAATTATTTTTAAAATGGTATCATTAGGTGATTAATCACTGAAGTGCTTTGAAAACAGGAGTAGCACAAGTCACGTAACTAATTTTTCAGACATCACTCTGAGCATATGGCTTGAATCTAATGTGAGTATAAAGTAAATGGACTTTTGTGCAAATATTAGAAGCCTAAAATTGAAAATCTTAGATGTTAATTAATAATTTGATAGTTATTACTACATTTTAATTTTGATTACTATATTATGGTATCAGCATAGCAGAAACATTTATTACTGTGCATCTAATAAGTAAACATCTTACTAAACTTTCTTTCTTTGTAAATAATCAAAAAGCTAAATGAATCAGTAGAATGCCTTAAAGCAGTGCCTCTAAGACTTTTACTTCCGAATTTCCAATAAGTTATGTTTTAGTGCCTCCTGTATGGAGGGCACTATAATGTTTGGGTTGATGAAACAAGGAACACAATGCTTTTCAGAAAGCATGTCACCAGGAGTGACCAGGAGACAGGGAGGAAATTGAATCAAGAGGTAGTGGTCAAGATGTGTAAAGAACTAATGGGACAAAGGTACAAAGCAGCACAGAAAGCTGGATGACAGGGAGCCGGTGATCCCATGGCAGCAGTTTCTGATGAGTGTGTGAGACTCAGCAAGATAAAATTTAAAGCTCACAAAAGACATATTCCCTCCAGTTTGTGCTGCACCCTTTCCACTCCTAAACCAGCATCCCGTTGTCCCTGTTCTGCTTTCCCATTGCTATGTCATCTCCAGGCTACATTCTAAAACCCCCAAAAACAACTGGCCAGGCCTCTCACGTTGAATACCTCCTTCTCAGAGCAAAGTGAAAAAAAGAATCCTCAGAGAACACATAATCTTACCTCAACAATATCCGAATTCGTTCGACTCTCATGTGGCTCATTGTACTCGGTGTATTTCAGCAACACTTTGTCCATGTCAGTGCTGGCATACTGGAACAGTTTGTTGGTGCTGTTGAAGATGATCAGAGCAATCTCACAGTCACACAGAACACTCAGCTCATAAGCCTTCTTCATTAACCCAAATTTCCTCTTCGTAAATGTCACCTGGAAAGAAAAGAAAAATAAGGTCCATCAAAACTCCTAATCTGGTCTCTGCAGTCCTTATTCTGTTTTTTTTTTTTATTTGTTTTGTTCCTTTAAATATAATGTGTGATTGCTATAATCTTTGAACTGAATATGTTTTGAAGGCAAATACATAAATACAGTTCCAAAATAGAACACATGTGTGCGTGTGTTGCATGAGGAAATATACCCAATTCTCACTGCTCAAAACTCAAGGTGTGGTTGTAGAACATGGGACATTTTCACTAAGTAGTCCTACGAAGAGATGATTCTGCATCTTTCCATCTTACTGTTTAATTCATACACTCTTAATACTGTATACATTTCTCCATCAATATTTTAAAAAACTGCATCTCAGATTTGCAGCTGTAAATAGTTTTAACATATGCAGTCAGTTCTTATTTTCGTGATTGTCTTTGATTCCACCCCACCCAACTCCCCCTATATTTTTAGTGAAATTTTTCATATCAGATTTAAGTTGCATAAAGGAGTTACGCTGTTCATATAAATACAATCAGAATAGTGCTGAAGAAATATCTAATGTTAAAAATGCAAACACTTATATGAGAAATGAGAATGATAAAGCATGAATGAGGAAAAAAAAGCAGTAGTTGGATGGCAACAAATACCACCTTTGAAATGAGGTCTTTTCTAAACACAGAGATATCAAATTAGATACTTAGAAATACAAACTGACATTTTTTAGTACAAAAGATTTTTGGTCATGTTATATAGGAAAAAACAGAGATGTACTTTTAAATTCTCAGTAGGCTGGCTAATGCCCTGACATCATGCAAAACCTTGGCAGTATGAAAAATATTGTTATTGTCTACAAAACCATAATTTTCCACAGGGGCTGTTTTGACAATGAAAGGCCTGCACATGAAGTAAATGACATTTTTTTTCCTTTTTCCTTTTTTCTTCTTTTCTGCGATAGTTTACAAGTCCCAGTAAGACATGTGACTCAGAATAAGAAACTACTATGAGGCGTTTAAGGCTAATTCTATGGTTGAATTTTGCTCCTTCTGTTTCTTCATATATGCAACCCTTATGAAGTGTATACAAGGGTAATGATCCTATTTACATCTTTTTCTCTAATAATTTTCATTGACAGGTATTTTTTAACATGAAAATACTGTTTTGCTAAGCCTATTATTAATAACATTTAACATGCAGTCAAGGTACATGCACGCAACCACGTATATAGGTCTGCCTGATCCTGCACTTGGTGCTACCATTACTTAACGGAAGCAACCAGAGGCAGCCACACCTCTGCACTTTAATGCCGCGGCAAGAAGGCTCTGTACTTTGTTCATACGGTTGCTGTTTTATCTTGTCACACTTGTAATGCTACTTGATGCTAACTGTAACCCCAGACTACCTTAAAATCCTAGCACATCAGGCTATGGAAAACGTGACCTTTAAGTATTAGTAATCCCTATTTGCTAGTCCATCTCAGAAAGATGAGGCTCTGTGCCAATACTATGAACATCTATTCTCCCAAATGTATACTAACTGTTATTCTTCTTATTGTCATCTCAAACTCTTTAGCCTCTGTTAACGTACTGTTAACAAAAGACAGATCACCACTAAATGTAATTATTCAAGCATTTAAAAAACACACTTCCCGCAGTAGTCATCTCAATTATGCATAATTGATAGCAAGTTCTTTCTAAATTTGCCTGACTTCATGGCTTTTGATATTTGGAGTGAATAATGAGATAGGTAACAAAACTTCATTCAAATTCCGAAAAAAACTCAAAACATCCCCATCTTTCAAATATTCCTTTAATGTTGTCTCTGATTACAGAAAAATGCGATGCATTTGTTGAAACACATATATATTTAAAAGCATGCTTGAGAAAAAAGCTAAACATACAGAAAATAAAACGTCCTAGCTCAACATATTTTCCTGCATCTAAAATGCCTTTCAATCAACTTTTTGACCACAGTGCTGTAGGTGGAGTGCCTCTGTATAGTATGGTTTCTGTTGCAGAGAAACCTCAGAATTCAGCATGTTACAGCTTCTTACCATCAAAGTACACTCCAGTACAGAAATATCTTTAAAAGCCACTGTTTGTGTTTACTGTTAGGTGCTCCTCAACATTTAGAATAACCACACAGCTGTGCTGCGTAGCACATACTTATTTCATGATACTTATCACCGGAATGATACTGGTTAGAGTTCCTTTTGTGGAAAGTTAAAAAAAAAAAAAAAACCAAACAAAAAAACAAAAAAAAAAAAAAAAAAAAAACCACCCAAAACCAGCAAATAATCTGTATCTTTTTATTATTTCTTTAAAATACACTCTTAATTGCTCTGCTTTTGATTTGTTTTTAATTCCTTGATATTTCTAACATTTTCTAAATCTACCAGATGCTTTTACAAAAGTTTATAGTAGGAGTGAACTTGTATTTTCAAATGTATAAGCAAAAGTTCAGTAACTTCAGAAAAGATTAAGAATACTTCAAGGCATTCAAAAGGAAGCAATCTTTTTGCATGCTTTCTTCTATGTGGCTACCTAAGGAAGATGAATAAATTTCCATATGCTAAAATATTTCTGAGAGCAATGTAATTAGACAGCAGGTTTATTACTTACTATTTCTGGTTCTCAGTTTGCTAAACCACTTGTTATGTAAGCCATGATCACTGACACTAAAATGATCAAATTAATATTGTTTAAGGTAGCAGATCATATTGCAGAAATTCTGCTGAGTGGCCTGCAACCTACACTCAAGAAATGCTTGAACTGACTTGGTGCTGAGAATGAACAAGACAAACAATCCAGATGGACACATTACAGTATGAAAAAATTCAGGTGGTCACTAATTCTTGTTATCATCTACTGCATTCATAGTTCTCAGTTGTGATAGTGTCGTGTAACAATGGCCCACATTACTTTGTAATTTGACATAAAGAACACTGAGATTGAAAAGAGAATACACATCCACTGAGACAATTCATCAACATATTTGAGAGGATATCCCAAAAATGCATGCATTTCAATAACTGTCTAATATTTAATTTTTTTTCCTTCAGCAGCAAGAAGTAAGTAAGTTCTTTTCTGATAATATCGACAAAGATAAGATCATTTATCCCAGTGTAACCACTGCTGATTTGCTGGTGTTTTCCAGTTAACTAATTTTCTCCTCTTTAGGAGGCTATTTAAGGAGTCCTTCTCTATTATTTTTTTAAATGGGACATAAAAAATATTTTACAGCAGTAGTATTAGAATTAATGAGAATGCAAGTGGAATGGAGGGAGGAAGTGGAGTAGATAAGAGGTCAGCATTCATCTGTCTTTGAAACACAAGGCTTGAAACACTGACACAATTTCTAAATACTGTTAAAAGGTGCTTTTATGCATAGTTTTATATGTAGTGCAAAAAGATCAGTGTGTGGAGAGTGCCACATTTACCTCTGAAACATACAAAAAATAACCTAATTCCATCTCTTTATGTTTACTGAAAACTAGCCCTATGGCTATATTACTTGTTTAAAGGTTGTTTTAAAGTATTTAGCAATGAAACTGCTCTTGTAACAGGAATGGTGGCACTCAAAAGATAAGTTAGTAAGACCTGCACCATTCTTGTATGTGAGGAGTATAAATGCTGATGACTCTATAGGCTGTGAACAAATCAGATGATGCTTTCAAGTATTGGGAAAACTAAAAAAAACCTCAAACAGTGAGGTAGCTTGCTTCCAACTTCTTTGATATAAATCAAGGTGAGCTTTTTATGCATTCTGGATGAAATTCTAACTAAAGGTGAAACCCACTGTATGTGCTAAAGGAAAGGCATTGACAAAAGAGGATTGTTAAAAGGACGCTTTTCCACTTCAACTCTCTCTTCTTCAATGGTGTGGAAACACCTCTCAACTAGCTCTTCATGCATAAAGCTGCAAGAGTCTTCTGAGAGATGGTTCATGGCCTAGTCACTGCAATGCCTCTAAGTGGGGCTGTAGACAGCCTCAATTCAAGTATGCCTATCACACACTGTGATATGCTCCATTTAGACGGCAATCGTGCCCAGAACAGACTTTCTTGTTTAATTGATAGTAAGTAAAACTTCCTTAAAATAAATAATCAGGCAATGCTGCTTGGTTCTGAGTGTAAAGTCTTTCCTGCACTGAAATGTAAATCTAAACGTGTGCGTGGACACTGGAAGTAGTCTTTATTTAGCTTCATCATCTTGTAGATGTTAATAAATCAGTGGAGGAACAGGAGCAGCCATTAATACTCCTGTTTAGTGAATACTTCAGGTTACACTATTTATCTTTGTCACAATGAAGTTTTAGTTTATTACTGGTTGTGGANATTTTTTTTTGTTTGTTTTTAATTTTGGTCCTCCTAGCACTTTTTATGAAATTTCGCACAATTTGAGAGGCTGAGCCATAACAGCACTTCGTATTTATCACTAACAGTCACAGAATATGTGCTAACATTTAATGTTTCCAAAGAAGCAGTCCTGTGGTCTTTCAAGTAATTCAGTTCAGCCAATGGCAAAATATCAGTACTCCCTTACTTCATATCCTAATTATAAAGATACATAGCTGCTGACATAGGAAAATGAGCAGAACAGGGAATTTGCACATAATCCTTTCCTTATACATTTCCTGCCATTAAACATGTATAAGTGACTAGTGAAAAACAAAGATCACCAATGCAAAGAAATTATCTGACACAGACACCACATGGACAAGAAATATTGTTCTGTTTGTCCTTGTTTCATCTGGAAAGTCTACGTACCTGATGCAGGGACTAGAACGAGCATGGTAAGTGACAAACAGGAGATACTAGGTGAGATATCTACCTAAATTCAAACACAACAAAGTCACATTGGCCATGTGCAAACCAATGGTCTCTTGGGTGAAGTACCACTGCTGGGGGCAGTGTGGAAGCCCAGCTTACTACTGGAGGGGCAACAGCTCTTGCCATATTCTTTGTTCCACTTCCTCCTATTTAATTTTCATTCAGATCTGAAGAGACCTTGAAGAGTTCTGTTCTGCAACAATCTTTACAGCAGCCTTCAGCAGGACTGGGAAGCAGCACCAGCGAAGGATTCACTCCAGACAAACCTTCCTTTATGCAATATCTGGGCATGCCATATTAAATGAAAGACCCTTTAAAGAGCAGTGAAGGACCTTCAGCAGTCTGCTTCCATGTTCTTACAACCCTCCAGCATAATTTACAGGGATGAGACAGCAGTGATTTATGCTGGTAAAAAGAGCTATTGTCCCAGAAAGCCTCAAGCGTATTGAGCAACAACTTGCTGAATAGTCCAGATAAAGAGGAGTTCTAAGCAGCATGCCCCGAAATTACAGCTATAACAAATAAAATGTTCATGATTGATCTGTGGAAAAAGGAAGGTTTTGTACTTGTGTGCTAGGCCCTATTTTTAGTTACTTAGTACACAAATAGTAGATCAAATACATAAAATAGTGATATTATCGAGTCTGCCCAAATTCAACACATGATGGTGTATTTCTTGTAAAAATCTTCTCTTTGTAAATTGAGAGAGAAGGGGCAATTGGAATATGTGTTAATTAACAGATGATACAGCAGCTTAGAAATTAAGTTGGACAGTGTCAATACACAGCGTACTTTAACTTACAAATTAAGACTTAAAATGAGACAGGGATGTAACAATAAGAGCGGTTGATCTCTGATACTTTATTTCCTTTTGTTGAATCACAGAGATATCATTAAATCCATTATATAAAGACGTACATGTATTAAGTAAAAAAAAAGTCATGCATATCAGAAACCCAGTAGCTTATTCAATATATATGAAAACGGACTTTTTTTTTTTT
>WBNM01031117.1:56498-77802 GCA_013399055.1 Ramphastos sulfuratus | reverse complement strand
TTTTTTTTTTTAAATTTTTTTTTTTTCTTTTTCATGTCAGTAAGCTATCACCAGTTCTGGCAGGTACAAATAGATGTTTAGGGTAAAAAAACATGTTTACTAGTTCTGTGCTGCTAAAATGTTCATAAGGTAAAGGTCAAAGAATATTTCATTCCCTGCTGAGCAAATGGTCAGGAAGCACATTTGTCTGCATTTCCTGTCATAACAGGAAGAGTGTAACTTCTTCCTCTCCACAATGGCTTCAGTTCTGCTTCCCACCTCCAGCTCTTGCTCCCCCAGGGCTTTCCATACTATTCCTTTCAAGACAGCAAGGTCTGAGCCTGTCTGCACTGTTTTTCAAATCTTCTGTGTTGTCAGATGCCTCACTCACTACTGCACTCTTTTACTTAGGCTTCTAGATCACACTTCAAATTATAAGTAATTTGACCTAAATATTTACATTATGCTAATTCACTCTAAATTATGCTCAGAACATACATTTGTAATGCAGGCACACTTAACCTTAAATGTAATACATTCCTGAAATTCACAGTTCAGCTGGTCTCTTAAAACTTCTCAGGTAGTCTGACATTATCTGTATGCTGCCAGGGTCATACAGATCACTGCAGTTTAGGAATCATAAGAACTTGAGGTGTACTCTTTGCTTACAGGAACTTCACCTCTGAAAAAAACAGGACCAAGATCTAACTATAATCCTGTATGTCTTACTGTCCTGATGTCTTACTGTGTGCAATTTAATGTAAATTAGAGAAGGAATTCAAATATGTAAAAAAAAAAAAATGCAAGTGATGTTTAAGATAAAGGTTCACTGAACAATGCTCAGCTGCATAGTTAAGCAGTTTTATTTTCATATGAAAACATTTCCCTGTGGGTACAAAATACTAAAATCTCAGATCTTGGATGAAATGTAGACACTCCATGGGGAAAGACTGGCAATATCAGGAAAGCAGTGGAAAAAAAATTCTCTCTCTAACTTGTGCTCATATTAGCACTAATATGCAAGGCTCTTTTCTTTTTCTACAGGGGTGTTTCTGATTCAGCTCATAATCTCTTACTTTTCCCTTTTAAACAGAGCTGAAACACAGATAAAAATAGATACATGAGGCTGAAATTAGTTTTGAAACTGGCACGATTAGGTATTGAAGTCAGTAGAACAAATCTAGGTCTTCCTGCAAATGGTCATTTCCCTCCAGGATATTCTTTCCCTGCCCCGTAACCTCGCTTTACTTATCTGCTGTAATTTGCTCTCTATTGAGCTGATAACTGCAGCAAGTCTCGGTATATAGCTTTACAGATTTTCTGGAATCAAAGAACGGTAAGAAGTTTATGCATGAAAAAAATTAAACAGAGTATGTTAACGTCATACCCCACACACAGACATGATGCTTTCAAAAGGGTGTGTTACTACTTAAGCATCTTAATATTGAAGTGTGCACTTCCTATGATATTTAATAACACCTAAGGTTCCAGCAGCTCATAACAAATTTTAAGAGGTATTTTAAACAGCGAAATCATTACCTAAGCTCAGCTTGTTTTGGCTGTGAGTCTGACAACACTGGGCTTCACAAGCAGGGGGGGAAATAAAATGAAAAAAAAAAAAAAAAAAAGCAGACCTAATGAGCAAGATGATCTAAGGGATTAAAAAATGGTGAATTGCCATATAAGACCTGATATTTCTTAAAACTCTATAATAACCAATGGATTAAAATCAAGAGGCTTTTGGAGACCCAATACTAGAATGTCATTGAGTCAGTAAGTCCTCTTTCCTGGGTCAATGTATCTCTAGATTTAGCTCACAGACCACGGATTTAATGAGATATTTTGTAAGTGACCTTGTATAACAGTAATACAGTATCATTTACGTCATTACACCTATTTATTTTAGGCCTGGGCAGCCCTGCCTGGATGGTTGCAAAGAGAGTTTCAGATGACCCCAGTCTACAGTGGACCACAAAAGGACTTCATTAAAAATAACAAAATATTTCAGACTGATGAAAAATAAACAAAAAAAAACCCAAAAAACAAAAAACAAAACAAACAAGGAATTTTCTAAGTAGGGATGAATGCAATTTTTCCTTCATATGTTGACTATAACAGAGTTAGCTGATTTTTTTTTTCAATTAAGGAAACATTAGAAAATAAAGTTCATCCTTTTTTTGCAAATTCCCTTCCTCTTTTTTTTTTTTTTAAAAATTCTCATGGCATCCTTCTTCAATATGTACACATGATTATTTTTGGCTATAGGTACTACTGGTGGTGAGGATAATATCACCTATGCAGCTTACTCAAATGGGCTGTTGACAAGGTTACCATGATCTCAGTAGCCTCAGTAGCAGAGATTTGTCCCACATTTATGAAGACTTTATTGTCCAGTGTCACATTAATAAAGTCTCTGGTCACATTGGCTGCTAATGACAGGATCCTCTTGAGAGCTGTCATTTCCATTTACTATCACGATGCACAAATAAATACACATTTACTTTAGCCCTGTTAGTTAGTTACACTCCTTCTCCCTGTGGCTAAAAGCAGAACAAAAGGGAATTTCTAAGAAGGGTTTTTCTGAAACTTTCAGAACCAAAGAGATTTTTTGATTGCTCACAGAGTATTCAAACATCCTTGACACCTTTGTCACCATGCAGTAACTATGTGGGCCAGGATAATGCAGCCAACTGGCAGCCCACGTGAAACTACGTTAAATTGATGGCTCCTCCTAGTTAAAAGCCTGAATTCTGCACTCACTCAAGTCAATGATAGAGTTCTTATGCAGCCCAGGGTAAAAGGCCAGGGCCTTTAATGTCTGAGTTGCAGTAGTTTTCCTTTAATTTATCCCTAAACATCAACACAACGTTTCAAATATTTTTTTTTTTTTTAAGAAAAGGGCAGATCATATCCCCACATTGCACATTTCTGCAAGATTTGCAGCCAGGCATCTGACTGGGTATTTAATTCCCATCGATTACCAGTATGCTCACTAAAGTACACAAATCCCACCAACCCTGCTCAGGATTACTTTTGTCCTTCCCAATCTACTTCTGCAAGAACTTTGGATAGTAGGGAGTCTTCTATTGTAGCAGACGGGAGCGTGAAGGAAAAAAGCTGTTATACTGATAGAACAAGTACGCCATTCAATGGTAAAAATAAGCAGTGAATAAGGCCACTGGGCAAATGAGTAGAAAATCAGGGACAGAAATCACCTTCCAAAAGCCTTGTAACAACTTAAAACCTTTTGAAAAAGTTCTCTTATGCAGACAGATTCACCCTTGCACTGGGAGAGGGCAGAAGAGAACTACTGCTCAGTCCCCTTGGCTTGTGTTGCATCTATTTTTCCCTGTATGCGCTGTCCTGCAGAGAATTTACGTGCCTGAAAACAGCTGAAGATGCACTACCCATGTATATCATATTCCCATCCAACATGCTTCTACTGTGAAACTACACTGAGTTTGAAAATAAGAAACATTAAGGCAGTTCCAAGTCAACAGATTTGCTGCTGTTCTTTCAGGCATATTTCAGTGAGGAAGTAAGAAACAGAAGAACATAATCTCCATCTATATCATGGTAAATAGAATCACAAATAAGCTCTGTGGAAACATGCTTTGGATAATGTCTTAATTTTATTAATGAAAAACTTTAAAACTTATTTTTCTCTCTCTCGATGAAATCTTTGAATCTTTTCTGTGAATTCAAATGTGTTTATATTTGTTAATATAGAAGTATAAGCCAGTTACTATTTTAAGATTACTGAAAGTGTGTGAGTTAGAAAACAAATAAACCAATGCAGCTTCACTGAAGCAGTAATAGCTTATGGAATACATTATATTTCAATAAACAGTAAGGCTTGAGAAAGAGTGCTTCTGCTACAAATTGTTAAAAGATCAAGCAGCTGTTTAAACATTTAACGAACGGTTAAAAGTTCAATCAGTGATCAGCCAATTCACACATATATTGCTAAAACTGAAAAAAGCCTGGTCCCACAGTCTAACTGAATTGGTGGAAATCTTTTCACTGGATTCACTAACCTTTGAATCAGGGCACCAAATTCCAAGGAGATAAAACCAGTATAAACACTTTCTAAATTACATGTTCATATATTAGTAGAAATGAGAAGCAGAATCAAGTTAATTATACTATGTGGTGGGTAAAGCAATGTAAATCTATCCCTTCAGCCTCACAGTGATTAAACAACATGATGGACATTATCAAATGCTAGCAGTATAAATATTTTCTGCACTGGTACTAAGGTTGTTCGTGTTGTAGTGTTACAGTTTTATTAAAAACCATTCATCCTGAAAGCTGGTGCTGGAGTTCTAGAGACTCTACTGTGAGTAACTTAAAAGACAGTCTTCACTTTGTAAAGGAAGTTTAGCCTCTTGAGAGAGATCTCTTTGCTAACTGGGGATGTTTACAGAGCAAGCAAGTGGATGCTGAAGCTACTCTGTAAACTAGTGTACTAATTGCAAATGATTTACAAAAGAATTTGGGTTCATGTCAAAGAGAAACCATGGTTCTGAACAACTACTGTCATAATGTGTAACAATAAATTTGGCTCCATATTTCAATTCCATTTTAAATTCCAGCTATAAAACAATTAAAATAAATATGGTGATGGTTTTGTATTGACATAATTATTGGGGTTTTTTTTTGCCTTGGGGCATCCACCATAAATGTAATGTTTTGCTTCTCTATGTGATTTTCTGTCATGGAGACCACAACCGACTACTAACACTACAAAATGTGAAAATTATTAGAAAGCATACTTAAAGATTATAATTTGCCATAATGCCTAGGCTGAATTTTTCATGGGAATTACAAAATCCTTGAATACTAACAGCTTCTTAAAGAAACAATCTGAATATATGAAGAAAATTATAGATCAAATTATCAGAACCAACATATTAACAGCAAACCAGTATCAAGCTCTTAAAAAGCTGCTACTGAAGATTACACTTAAATTCCAGTCACATGTAAGAAGAACTTTAATGAGAATGTTAAATAGTTTTATGGAGAGTTTCTCACATATGTGAATCTTCAGTTTCATCAAAACATCCATCCATTTACACCAAGTGTAAACAGCAGAAGCTTTAAACTTATTTTATTTTAAGATACCAATTGTTTAATTTTATATTTCTGGAAACAGGAAGGCAGTTTTAAAAATTTATGACCATATTTTAACTAGCAGAGATGGTGTTGATAATAAATGACAGCTCTCAGACATTTTATCTAAAGCAGTACCAAAAATTAATTAGCCAGCCATAGTGTCAGTAAGAGACTTTGTTTCATAACTACAACATGTCAATATTACTGTATGTAGGTTTTAGAAAGTGTAAGGCTGTTCAAGTTTTTTTACAATTCAGAGAGGAAAAGACGATTTTTTAAATGAAGTGATGTCATTTTTGTATGCCGAAGAAGGTAAAAATAAAAGCACTTCAAACATGCAGAAATTATTTATTGGGATCTCTGAACATAGCTGCAAGTACTCCTGCAAATAGACTCACAATAGTTCACAACAATACTAAAAGCCTGTGTCCTGTAACAACTTGGAGCTTGGCTTAAACATGTGTATTGCATACTGAAGACAAGAGTGCAGAGAAGGCCCCAAGTAGAGCACAGACATCAGTCTTTGTAGAATCAAGGCTTCAAGTATTAAATTCATAACTATGTATGTTGCTAAGCTTGTGAAATTTCTGACTGCTTCCAAAATAACTTTTTTCCTCTGATAGTCTACCAAACATTGTGTGTATATGCAAGTATTGGTATATGTATACGAAATTATCAACTTTTTGATCACTTCTGAGCACAAGTCACTTTAGAGATACAATATGATGTTTGAATACAGTATTTTTGCTACTCACCTGTCTGTTACGTTCATCCATAATCCTTGTAATCTGAATCTTTTTTCTCCCCATAGTCCCCGTTTTTTTTTCTCTCCTTCTTCCTTAAAATTATGTATTTTTCCCTTCTCTTTTCTTCCTCTTTCCTGTTTCCTCAAAACAAACCTCCTTCTTCAGCACTTGCAATACTCAATTCACAGTCCCCTGCATCCGCTCCTGCCAAACACAGAAAGGAAATCAAATGTTATTACAAAAATTGATAACTAGCTGAAATCAACACATGGAGCTGACTGAGCATCCACACTATAATATAGTGCATAAGTAAATTATAATAAAAAATTACTGCACTTATGAAATAAGTAATGCATAGATAAATAATAATTTAATTCAAAGCCTTCTTTTTATGGACAAACATATCTATATATCAAGAAATTAAGAAAAGGACCAAAATACACATTGCCAAAATTTTAACACGATTAGGTTTCTCTAGTTTAAATATCACCCACTGCTCTAATATGAAGAATTACCTAAATCAGAGAGTTAATGAACCTTTCTGTACCTATGTATGCTAAGTAGGCCAACTAATTCATTTCTGAAGGGAAAACAATCTTGTGTTTTGACAGCAGAGGTGATAATGTCCCTCATTATGCAAATAGGATGGACCTTTATTAAAGTGTTGCTTGATATATGAGAGATGTCAGCTACTCTAAATCAAAAAATTTTAACCTTATTCTTTAAGAATATAGATTACTGGAAGTATTACTCAAGATACTTGACGAAAACAGAAAAGCATTTTCCTTCATTTCATTTCCATGTGAGTTCTTAAATGTTCTGCCCAATGCCTTATAACTAGAAAACACTTAAATCTTTGCTTATAAAAATTCTTGCACCAAACTTCATAGTACAGAATAATAATGGACAGATGATGATTTAAAAATGTCTTGAAAGACATTTTCACTGTTTTAGTAATGCACTGGTACTACCTCTTGAGCTTTTCCATTATGGTTGTATTGCAGAAGTTAGAACAGTTAGATCCAGAATATAAAAGTAAAGAACGTTTATTTCACAAAATATCATAAATCACAAAGTTAATTTCTATCATCTGCCAAGTATTCTTAGAAATAATAGAGTTGATAGAAACAGAATAATTATGTTCAGTCTAATACTAAAGTAAAAGATGTAATTTTTTCTTCTTAACCATTTACCATACTTTCATAAATACAGATATTGAGTAGAACAGCACCGAGTTGTTTCAAAAACAGAAGAAAAAATAACACACTGAGCAAATACAATTTTAAATGACATTTCAACGTTTTTATGTTACGCCCATAGGTCACTACATATACCACCTTGGAAATAAAATTTTAAAAAATTGGAACCTTAAAACACTGGTTAGTGTTTCCTTATATATTTTAAGCTTGTAGTCTTGCAGCCAACCTGATAAATTCCCACAATATGTTATGTAACACTAAGCCGATGTCCTGGCCACTTAATCCATTATCTGGCTCTGATTCAAAGCTACTGAGGTAGAAAAGCTAGACCTCACTTACTCTGATCTTCGATTCTCTCTTGATTTCCTTTGCATATATTAAACTCTAAGATGCTCAAGAGTTTTATGGCTCTATGAAAAAATAATAAATAAATAAATTAACAAGTCAGCAGCCAATTTGAGTTTTCTTACTAGCCATTATGAGATAATTATTGTGCTGGGCAAAAGAAATTTTCAAGTACAATACTTATTACCTCTCTGTACATAGAATCAGAGTCATAGAATCATAGAATCTTAGAATCATAGACATGAATGTCTCATTATATTATCTGCTGGGTGTATTTATAGCCTAAACCAGAACATGGAACAACTCAGATTCCAAATATAATGAGATGTAAAAGCTGCATTTTTTTCCCCTTTTTTTTCTGCTTTTCACTTGATTGAAAAAAGTTCAAATTTTCACAGTCTAAAAAGGCACAAGTGTGCTTGATCTTTTTTACAACAACAAAAAAAAAAAGTTCAAAACATTGAAATAAATTGATCAAATGTATTCATAAAACTTTTTCTCCAAACAAAGTTAGGAGACAGTCTTATCTGATATTCAGTGTTGACAAACAGACCCAGTCTATTTTTGGAAATGGTTTTAAATTTCCTCAGACTGGGTTTCTTTCCTGTTTTTCCTATAGTCTTACCTCTGATACAAAGAGCAAGTTAGACTGGTGTTTCCCATGCACATGCAGGACTCAGAGGAGCCTAACGGGCTTTCTCTGTAATAGTAAGCCAATAATCCACTGCAAATGCATATGGAACAACTTCCTTTCCTTTCATTCAGCTGTGGCCAGTGGCACTATCGGCTTACGGCACTACGCCTGTCTCAGCTCTTATTCACTGCAAGGTGGAAGGTCAGGGTGGACAGATTAGCACAGTGGTGACAGGGTAGCAAGGATGAGAGCAGTTTTGCAGATCAAGCTGCTGATGCTCAGTGAGTTTGGGAAAAAAAATTACTGAATACTGAGAAATATCTACCAGGAAGGAAAAAAAACTTAGTGGAGGAGCAATATATTTAGTCCCTCCCACATACTTATCAGTTCCTCAGTTAAGACTAGTCTTCAAACAACAAAAGCTTCTGTAGACAGTTTATAGCCAGACCATTTAAAATTACTAGGATCTACACAAAATTATCTTCAAATAATTCATGCAATGCTCATGCAGAATTTTGTTCTTCATTACCCACAGTAACACAGTAATTACACTGGTCTTATTTTAAGGGGAAATACAGAGGAAAATAAAGCTGAAAGGGAGCAAGCATTATTTGGTTGTTCAATATTATCACATAACCTGGGAGAACCTGAAGGAGAAGACAAGAATGTGCTAGGTCATACACACCTAGCATGAAACTCACAAGAAAGTACAGTTGCTTCAATGGGCAGCAAGTTAAATTTGCTTGTATGCAAGAAAAAAAATCTTTCTCGTTTGCTTTTTCCTTTCTAGTCTGACTTCATATAAAAGTTTTCCTAGCAAATTTATTTATTTATTTATTTAAATCACCCCACTACTAGAAAGAAATTGGGGATGCTGTGCTATTCTCTACAATTATCTTACTCTTTTAGAGATATATACATATACGTATACATATATATATAAAACAAGATGTGCTGCTCTTACTAAGTGTTTGCCTACAGTTATACTCATTTCATTAGTATAGATATAAAGCAGAGAACTGGACTGATTCCAAATCAATTAGATTCAGATGAGTAAATCAAGACATCTGATGGAAGGGCTTTAACCTTCAAAGTCTGGTGACTTCTGAGTCAGATGGAATATAAAAACCTCTGGAGACCAACAAATCCCTATGGTTACTTTTGGACTTCACCAATGTTCTCAATACTTTTTGAAGATTCTTGTAGGATTAAAGATCACAGCACTAATCACTTAAAAAATTCCTGTTAACCGATAAATTTTATTTCCCTAAAATGAAAAAAAGTGAGAAAAAAAAAATTGAGAAAAAAGTGAGAAAAGTTCAAGGTACTACAAAACTCAAACAGTACTGCAGGTTTTCATTATCCAAGAGAATCTAGAAAGGAACTTAAGACAATTGCAAAAGCTTTGTTGAAATAAGTCTGCACATAAAAGAAACCTTCCAACTTAATGACACAGTCACATGCAAGCAAATTGCACTTAAAGGAACAGTTACATGCTATGGTCTTACAGTCTTCAGTGTTTTTTTCCAAACCCAAACGATTTAAAAAAAAAAAAAAAAAAAAAAAGAAAACACATAAAAATCGGACTGCTTACAAAAAGAGGAACTTCATTTTTGGCGGGCTTCTGTTCACTATGTGATTTGGCAGAGGCAGTGGTAGCTGACAGAAGACTGATCTGAGCCTTGAGAAGGGAAAAGCACTAATGGACAAATGCAGCAGCGGATGATGGCTCCTCTCGTTTGCACATTCACAGACAGACATACAGACGTGAGTGCACATACACACACACATACACACACACATGCACATCCACTATCCCCTCTCTGCAACCCAGAAGAATCTTGATAGAATGGCAGGAAACACGCACAGAGTGGTCAGGGAAGGATATGATGTCAGCAACCACGAACAATAAAAGGTGTAAAGGTGCTTCCTTCCCTAAACTGTTCCAGAAGTGCAAAATGGGAACCAAAACTCTCCACTTCCTTCTCTGAGCAGAACTGTCTGAATCTGCTTTGCTGCAACACCCCAGACAGAGAGTTCTTTGAACAGTCACACCAGGGGCAATAAGGAGTATCAAAACAGGAGAGTGAAAATATTTAATTTATAAACAAGAAGGCGGCCAGAGAAAAACTAAGTTAAAATATGCTGGGGTTTAACATTTTCATGGTTGCTTTACAAAGGAAATAAACTTGCCATAAAGATGTCTCTGTTCCATTAAGCAGCTTGCATTCTGAGTGATTAGTTAAAACTAGATTACTAAACCAAATATTTGTTATTATCTTGATATAAGGAAGCAAACAAAAAATACTGTCCCCTTTCCTTCCTATTCTTATCTTGATAAATAGAAGTAACCTGAATGATCTACAGAATGTTTTTGTGCTGTTTACTCAAAAGACTTTTGAATCAGATGCTAAACAAAAATCTGAATGTATGGAAAATTCATCATCTACTTTCCCAATGAAAAATCAACTGCAAAACCTGCAAAATAACTAAAAATGCACAGTCAAGTGAAATGGTCACTCAAATGTTTTCTGTAACAGCCTTAGCTGACTATGCACCATGTATAAACACAGCAACACAGTGAAGAAACAGCTGGGCATCATGCGAAGCAGGCACTGATCACTTTGGGTCTGACACCTTGAGCTGAATAAAGTTGAAGCAAATTGAGAACTGGGTGAAAGCAGCAATCATCTCTTATGTTTTCTGATTGAGATCAGCTGACATTATAGATAGAAGTGGACCTTCACATTCAGTGCGGTTTGGTTGCATGGTCATTATGGAAGACACGGTTTGGGCCATTAACAGAAAGGCTACTATAAAATTGTGTAAGTCATCACCGGAGCAGTACACCAGTAAAACAGAAATGGCATAATCTACAGTATGGTTATCCAGGCAGAAAGCCATGCAAGAATTGAATCTTAGTCATCTTAAGGTTTCAAACATCTGGCCACGGCACTCTGATTTAGAAATTAAACATAACCTACATTTATGTGTTTTGATCTTATGGGCAGGCTGCCACATGAAAAGATTGGAAGGGAGTTCTTTTTAATCTACTAAATTTAACTCTCAGGAGATCATGCATTTTGCTACAGGAAGTATAAAACAAACATTTGAGCTATAATGGATATAACATAGCAGATGAAATACTACAGACTACTAGAGAGACAGCACATCAAACTTTAAAAGTCTGTACATAAAGAAAATATTTGTAATCCTTAACTACCAAAGCTTATTCATCTTTTCATTCTTCTGGCCTGATTCCTGATTTATGGTATGACTTTAATTTGTAATGGATAATGATTCAAGGGCAATGAAATTCTGCATCAAGGCAGGAGCAAAATGTTCATAAAGTTGCAAACTGCTATGTAATTCCCTATATGCAGTTTGTTAATTAAAAATTTTAGAGAAAAACTGAACCATTTGATCTGAAGGCATACTTCAGTAATTTACTACTCATTTTGAAAGCATCTGCTGAATTCATGTTTCTTTATTACAACTGATATTCCATCTTTTTTCTTTCTTTCCTTTTTCTTTCTTTCCTTTTCTTTCTTCCTCTTTCATTTTTTTTTCCTTTCTTCTTCTTTCTTCTTTTCTTTTCTTTTCTTTTCTTTTACTTCCTTTCCTTTATTTCCTTTCTTTCCTTTCCTAACAGAATGCGTTAATTTTTAAGTCTGAGCTTCAGGAGATACACCTTCTTTGCTTTTCACATTTATATTTGAACATATTCCTGTTACACTCCTAATGCAGCAATGAACTGCAGAAAATTCCTGTCTTTCAGCTATGTTACTGTCTTATAATTAATACCATTGGTTATATTCCTAAGAGCAAGTAGCACGAGAATATTTAGCATTGTGAAATTTTGAGAATTTGGAATTAAACACTTCTGAGTTGTAAGAATACTTCTTCTGCTTTGAATCAGGTGATGGTTGTTGCCGTAGCTTATAATTTTAGTACAGTACCAAGTTGTGTCACGGAGCAACTGCGGGTGGAACAGTTTCACTTGCTACTCATTTGTGAAGTTCCCCTGAAAAGTCTTTCTGGACAAACTGAGCATTATTAATATTATTATTATTATTATATTATTTTATTATTTAGTGGAGAAGATGATACTTCCTAGTAGTCCTACTTCATTAAGTTGCAGACTTTGTTTTTCAAAGAGCTGACTTATCCGTATGTTGCATTATCTAGTGTGTATCCACCTATCAGTTTAGGCTGAACCATGCTAACACATAAAGGAGAGGAGTAACTTCAGCTTACCTTTCAGAGAATGTACCAAGACTCATCCGTCAGGCACAGTGAAGGAAGGTTTTCTGAACAGTATGCACATATTACACCAAACCTGGACATGCTGATAAAGATCCACAATAGAAGGCCAAAGGCCTTCCAAGTGATTGTGGCATTTACCACAGATGGTGAGTCATTCCTTGCAGCGGTGCACCAGAAGAGGAAGCAACCATCGGCAATCTAGATTTGCAACTAGATTTGCTTGCAACCCAGTAAGAAGAGATACGTGCTTGCTATGCTTGATGAAGAAAGGAAGACTTGGCCAATTTACAATACTTGATACTGCAATATTTGATTTGTAAAGCAAAGAATGCAGACACTAATGAATATTTTAAGGAATGCGATTAAGAGAAATGTTAATATGCTAAAAAACACACCCATGAGAAGGTGATTTACAATGGGTAGTGGGTGATATTCAGTGCCTACCCATCAGTCATCTGAAAAAAAAGGAAAGTAAATGGTTTGGAGGAAAAGTTTGCAAGTTTATGATTAGGTTCATGATGTACCTTTGGCAGCTAGACAGACATAACAGGAGTCTAACCAATAAATATGGAATAGGATCCTTGAAGTGCTTGGGAGACTGGCTTACGCATAGCAGTTTATTGAATCAGACAAGCTAATGATACAAGGGAAAAAATAAAGGACTGAAAACCTAATTGGTCTGAAATGGAGACAGTGATGAGGAATGGAAACCTGCCTGAAAATGGAGTACGGAAATTTTGCTACTGCAGTTTCAGCTGGGAGTCTCAAAAGTTTTGAGCTGATAATTTCATTGGATTGCATTATAGTTAATAGATGTGCAATACCAGAAAAGGTGTTTTAGAATTTCAGTCTTTCATTTCTTGAGGTGGAGGAGAAGAGGAATCATTGCAGTGGTCAACAGAGTGTGATTAAGCATATTCTGTGTTAAAAAGATGTCTTGAAACCAGTCTGATGTTAGTCTATCTGTACTGAAAGACATCCTTCATACCAGGTAAGATACTAGTGCTTACAGTTTGTGAGTAGTCTTATCCACAGATACAAAGGACTTCGGAGAGTATTGGCTTATTACAAGAAAAGTGTGAGATCTCTAAAGTTGAATAATTGCATCGTCTGAAAGCAGTCCTTGGCTGTGGTTAGATCTAGATTTACAGATTTGTTATTAGTGCTTGTATGTGAGGAAGTCTGTGGTGAGGAACATAAATCCCCACAACAACTTTTAAGAATCAAGGGAAGATTCCAGGTATTATTGGAAAAACCTAGGTACTGCAATATCAAATCTGAGCCTGGGCGCAGGTGCTTGGTAATGTCAACAGCAGTGGCAGACAACTGTAGATTGTCCTCTACTGAAGAAAGACAGGACTGATTTTCAGAAGAATTCTTTGTTACCAAAAAAAGAATTTTGATTACTTTCTGTTGCTTGCAATTTGAATTGCAGAAACATAAGGAGGTTTGGTACAGGCACTTAGAGAAGAGAGCAGGAAACCGCAGTGTCTGAACTATGGTCAATGATGAAATTTGGAGCAATAGAGTAGATGAAAGAGACACTTTTTGGGTAAAACAGATGAACATGTTTAGATCTACACAAACTTCAGAGGAATTTTATACACTCTGACCTGGGACTTTTTTCTCACTCAAGGGGACTGCAACCACGCCTATCTATGTTTAACTACACAAGCTAAATTCTGCTATTCTATTCTTTGTGCCGCACTATCACTTCATCTCTGTGAGGATTTGTATTGTAGTAACCTAATAACCATAATTTGAAAAGTAATAGGTTACAAATTTGCAAATGAATATTTTCTGAAAGCTTATAGAGAAAAGAGGCAGCTTTTAGAAACAGGAATTTTGTGGCTTGAATAAAGAGAAGAAAACATTGTAAGGACCCAGAAATCTCTTGCGTGAAGTAAGCAAATAAATAAGTGAGCACTGCTGAAAACTGAAATTGAAATTTAGGAATCATCTAAGGAGGCAGAACAAACACAAAAGTGAGGATGAAAATACCTTAAAACCGGGAAGATAAATGTAGAAATTAACAGAATAAGAACCTGAGATGTGAATATGTTCCTCATCGAAAGAAAGTATGTCTCAGTCAGACAACAGATTTTATAGGAATATTGTGAAGGGGTTAATAAAAGGAATCTCTTCTAGCATGACCAAAGTGAGTTGAGAAAAAATTGCCAAGGTAAAGCTTCAATGAAAGTAAAACTGTTTGGGTTATAGGAAACATATTGACAGGAAAACTGTATAGGCATATTAAGGTGGTATAATACCTTTTTCTGGCTGGTAACTATTGCTCACGATTGTGCCATTTTAAGAGTAATGTGAGTGATGGCTGGAAGATGAAAAAAAGTAGAAGGGCTAGGATTACCGCTGGGAAGTGTAATTGATCTTACAGACATTCATACTTGAATAAAAGACAGCAAAGAACTTTGTTAGGTCTTATTTTCTGGAGGTTTGTGATTGTGATAATGAAGAGAAGCTGAAAATTGAGAGACACTGGGAAAAAACATCATTTAGAAAAAACACAGGGAACAGAGCCCTGAAATAAAAAGGACACAGATGATGCCTTTGAAGAGTTAGCGCTGATGGGAAAGGGAACTCAAACATTAAAACTTGATCAAGGACATTAGTTACCAAGTCTTGCTACATTTAGAAATACAAAATATCTTTGTAGACAAATAGGATCAAGGAAATACTTGAGTCACTTGACAGTTTTCCTCCTTTAATGATTGCAACCCGTAACACTGAATTTGGATAGCTACTGAAGCCAAAAGGGGGCAACATCTCTTAAGAATATCCCCTAACATGCTCAGCTTCCTGATAGAGAACTGCATCAATCAAATATGAAAGACTTCGGTCAGGTGTGCCTGAGGTACAGAAATGCCTCAATTTATGACCAAATACTGGGAGATATATGGAAGCTCTATGTGCCAGTCTCAAGCTAAATAGCTAGTAGTTCACTGTTATTCCTACTTGGGCTTGAAAAAATTGTTGCATATAGACTAGCTAATGCCTTTTTTCTATCTATCTATCTATCTATCTATCTATCTATCTATCTATCTATCTATCTATCTATGTATCTATCTATTTTTCACCAATATATCTTGTATAATGCAATCAGTCACCCAAAGAAACCACTGACTTTGAAAGACGGACTGAGTCTCATGCAAGTATGATATTAAATCCAGAGAATGTCACTGATTCCTATGTAATTACTCCTTTATGCTAATGCAACTATGAGAACAGACCCATCACTTGTATTGAAAAAGAAGTTAGATGAGTTTTGTAAGCAATGTTATTATCTAAGATAGGCTAACAGAGTCGGAAAAAATAAATTGCCTTTATAGTGCACAAGCCCTTCTTTGGATCTTCGATGCACCCAAAGCTATAGAAGTGGCCCTAATGAAACCTACTTCTCCTACCTAGAAAATGGCTTTCATCTGTGATGTTAGCCTATCTCAATTGCAATTATACTACCAAAGAAAGAGAGAGCTGATTTTCCTGCAGCACAGAAATGAACACTTAAGTTTCGTATTTAAGTACCTTCAGCAGTTTTTGAAAGCAACCTCAGATCAGTGCATCCTTCACCTGGCAGCTTATTTCTCAAGAGAGGAATTATTAGACATAGAGATGTCCTGCTCCTCTCTTTTTCATGGCCACTTCCAGAAATGCATCCTTTTCCCTTTAAATCCTGACCTTCCCAGAAGTGTCAAGGATTAAATATGTTTCTTCTGAAATGTAGACTACACAACATGGTGGACATGAGTTGTTAACTGTTCATTCATTCTGTGTAAATGTTAATATGATAAATATAAGGATAAAAACTATGACACTCCCTGAACTCAACTGCTTCCCAGAGACAGCTGCAGGCTTGAAATGAGTAGGGGAAAAAAGAAAGAAGAAATATATCAATCTTCCCAATGACCATGACAGCTGAAAAGTCTACATTAATGCTTCCAATTCCACTCAGACAGTTTTTTTCCGAAGGACAAAAGGAGATGAAATGTATGTCAGGTACATAATAAGGCTAATAAAAAAAATGAAAACACCTGCATTTCACTGAATAGGGGTGAGGAACTGCCTCTATCTGTGAAATATGTCTTTTTCTAACAGCAAAGCTCATAAATTAGGACAAGTTGCTGCTTTTAAATATACAAAACACACACGATGTAAGTAGAAACACATGAACTGAGAACACATCTGTGCTAAAAAAACGAAAAATACAGAGGCAGTATAGCAAAGAAGCACTAGTATTGTGATTACAAAGATCTGATACACCCTATAAGCCACATGATAGGAAATGAACCTTGCTCATATATTGTCTGGTGTCTCATGTCTGGAATTTTACATGCTTAGGAGGAGGCATCTGTTAGAAAAATGTAAGGTTCTGACTACCAAGAAAAGCAGCTGTATCTGCTAGTGCCAGCACACAATGACTTATTTGCTGAAGCTACTTGCTTTCTATCTCTTGGTTCTATCTTGACAAGAGGCATTTCTCTGCATTGGAAGATCCAAACTAGATTCCCACTGTTTTGGAACTAGGAAAAAAAAAGATAAAAAGCATAAATAGGCAAGGTTATAAGAAAGGAAAGATACCGAGAATTTGCTGTGAAGGAGAACATAGGAAAAGATGCCCTTTGGAGAAAAAATGGCCAAGGTGCCTGAAACAATGGACTTGTTGAAGGAATTTTCTGTTCTTAGGGGGATACTCAATTTTTTCTTTTTCTTTTTTTTTCCCTTGGTGGTGGTTACAGGGGCAAGCAATACATACATGTATTTCTGTTAATAATATTGGGATGAAAATACACAAGGCACACGGAGGAGTTCTGCTTTAATATGGTAAAGTGTTGCATTTTAGACACTAGAGATCCACCTTGAATCAGTTACAAAGACATAAATAGCCTCTAATTTAGAACGCTGCTCAATCACATCATAGTTCACATGCAGGTTTTGAAAATGGTATTAGGTAACTAATTCATACTTTCCACACAAGGATATGTTCCTCTAATTCTTCACAGAATCAGTCTAAGAGCTCTCACCTCAAGACCTGTAAAAGCAAATTTTCTATTGAAACAGAGGGTGTTTACCACAGAGGTACATCTACCACTGTCATCAACTACAAAAGCCACAAGTTCATCATCACGCTTTGCCTACTGAACCTCAGCTGTAACCACTCCATTAGCACATGCAGCTGGATTTATTTATTTTATTTGTTACACATACAAAACACATTGCATTTAGCAGTAGCCAATGAAGAAAGTCAACATCTTTGATGAATATCGTAAGAAAACAGATATATAAAATGTGCTTAATTTGCAGAGGGGAAATATAGTGTAATTTGCTTGATAGTCTCCATTCTATCTTGAATGAGTTTTTTTTCCTTTTTCTTTCCCTAAACAGATCATTGCACCATCATTGCTCATTTTATTATTGTCCTAGAAGCATGTTGAAAAAAACAAAACATAATCAATACAAAGCTACATTAGCTACATCTTTTTGTGGACTTGAATACACATTACGTTTTCTCAGAAATGGCACTTTTGGAGCTCTATTAACGATCAAGGTGATTTCTGACAAAAAGTATTCTCAGAAACAGGCAGCTGTATCAAAAGTAGAAGGCAGCATAGTGTAAAGAATTGAATCTGGCTGAGATTTGCTCTCTTTTCCTAATGTTGGAATGCATATATGGTTGAAATTTCCTCCCTTTTCTGGAAATAATATTTCACAACATCTTCACTTTTTCAGTCAGTTTCTCTGTTGGCAACTTGGGGATACTAAATTTGGGGATTTGTTAATGAAAATGTTCTGAGAACTAAGTTATACAGTAAAGAAATTTTTGTGGCTTTGTGTACGTATACTATAATTCTCATCTGACCTAGTCAGTGAGTATGTAAACAAACAGCAAGGATCATTTAGCAAATTTTAAAATGTATGAAGGCAATGGTAAGGGCAATATTCTGATCATAAAAATATTAAAATCCCTGTATTTCAGAAAGTTGTAATTACCTTGCACGTCTAAAATATTTATACGCACATGTTGTTTTAGCACTATAACCCTTTATGCTAATATATATCATATTGAAATAAAGATATTTGACAGTACTGTCATATAAGGTCCAACATGGTACACAGCAGATTCATCAATTTCCTGTTTCTTACCATCTCTCTCTTACAGTATCCTAATCAACCTAATTAAAGCTTTGTTCATTTGAAACCTCAGATGACAATTTGTTTAACTCTATCCCACTGTGGTCTTTTTATAAAGAGAATTAAATTTGATCTTCTGACAGCAATTATTAAATGATCCCTACTGGCCCCAATTAAGACACATGGCTTACAGGCCTCAAAATCCAATAAAGTGCCAAGCCCTCTCTTTCACTTGTACATCTTCCTTTACCTTGTTTTATTTTCTTAAAGCCAATTAAGCTCATCTTATCAAGTGGAACTGAATGCCATTGTGTGGACTAACTCAAGATACAAAGCATCAATTTACTTTTGCAGACATACTGAGCTGAGGACAACATGCTAAAATCATCCATTTGAAAGCCCTCCCTGACTTGATTCACCTAGCTTTAAGGTCTCTCACTGTGCTGCACATGACCTACATATGCTTACTTTTAAAACACCACCTACAATGAGCAGCGATTAGAGAAATACATCAAACATCCATGGTGTGAGTTTCACACTGCTTAAAATTCTCCTTGTAGCAATGCATGTTTTTTTAAAACACTTCCACTTAGTTATCACCTCTTCATTTCAGAAATCCAAAGAAATGTGACACTCATGTAACTTCTGGGGTTGACCTTTTTTATACCTTTAATTTCTGCTCTAATTTTTCCACACATGTTCAGTTGTGTGCTGTGAAGAAATGTTCCCATGATTTCACGTAAAAGCAGGTAGCCCCAGGATTTGGAACTCATTGATTGTGTGGTACTCAAGGGAAATAGCTGAATTAAAACTAGCCTCATGAGACTGAAGTAGCTTCTACACACATCTGGCTCTTCTTATTCTAAACTCTAACACCTGCCTGGAATTTTAACCCTCATTTTTTCTCTGAAGAACAAATGGGGCAGATTTATCTACTGCCATTTGGTTTAGGTCAAAGCTGAGCTGTATGGTGTTCTGCTAAATTAATTGCAATGTAATTGATATTGTTCGACACAGTTTTTGAAAAGATGATGCTCCATCCATTTTATGACCAAACTCTCTCTCTGTATTAAAACCTAAAAGACTTTGTATTTCTTCACAGTCACCCTAAGTACAGCTGTGAGTAAAAACATATTAAAATACAGCACAGATTTTCGATCTCAATATTTCTAATTAATTGCTCTACAGAAAAAGATTATGTGCACAACTATCACCAAGAGAGTAAGTAAAAAAAAAACAAACCTCAAAGCAATACTACTTCCACTGTGGTGCAATGTCTTCTATAATCCTTTAATTTACATAACGAACAAATGTAAGCACAGTATTTCCTAAACACACACACACACACACACAAAAAGATAGAAGGACACAAAATTCCCATGCAACATTTTCCTTACTAGGAGAAAGATGTGCAAGTTTATATAAAACATAATTAGGCACATTTCCTGTTCAGAAGGGAAACATACTTCACAAAAATTTAAAGTGATGCTGACCACTTCTCAAAAAGTAAACCAAATTTCTTTTAAAAGATCTTGAAAGTGTTACATTTAGGAAATAAAAAAATACTGACTTCCAAATGCAGACTTCCAAAGGCCATAGTTTTACTCCCAGAAATGTGATATGACTCTTCTAAGTAGAAACTGTAACATACTGTAACAGTTGACAGGGAATTTCTTATGGCACATTGGTATTTCTGAAGATTAAGAGAGATTTCTGTATGCCATGCTGAAAATTATTTCTCATTGTATTCTAATAATCCCATACAAGATGTTAATTTCAGATCACTCTTTTGCTAAAAACAGCAAACCCTGTAACAGATTTAGCGCAAAGAGCTGAAAATACCCTGTGGAAAAAAAAATCTGTACAGAAAATCACATCAACCCAAATCCTGCCATTACTCAGCACTGCAGTGACGTGCAGATGTTTGTAGCGGTTTAAGGAGCCAGCGGGGGCTGGAAACTCTACATACTCAACTCCAACATGATTGCAATTGAACCTCATCAAAGTAAGAGCTCATAATTTGTCACAGAAAACAGCCAATTAACATATGTTAGAAAAAAGGCTCCCATAAAGATAATATATGATTAAGGATTCAATGCAGCTGTCACATATCAAAATTCTGCATTTTAGAAAGAAATATAAGTCTGAGTTTCTGAATATTTACCTTGATAATGGATACTATGTTTTAAAAAACTACATAAAAAAAAAACCCCACATCCCTAATATTTTGTCCAGGTTTGGCACTTAAGGAGATCGAGGTACTAAAGCACTATTTACTGTTCTGGCTGTCGTGCTGTAAATAGTTAAGACCCTTGCCAAAACACAACCCTTATTTTTTTTTAGTGCTATTTTAAAAGACAGACCTTCATTGTGAGTGAGGTGGCCTTCATTGATGCATTTTGTTGTCAAGACATTCCTCTGAAAACACAGCATGTCCTTATTGCCATGAAAAATGCAGCACTGTAAAACTGTGCACTATAGCCCCAGGGCCAGTGCTGTGATCCCAGCTATTCAAATGCACGGCCCTGAGTAAACCACACTGCAGCCACTTCCATTATTTCACATTTACACTGGTGGAAATGAGATCTGAATGTAGCTTGCAACCATCCGTGAAATAAATACATTCATTAAAAGTAGTTTTTGCATATATACGTGTGGAAAATGAAGCCTG
Organism: Ramphastos sulfuratus; assembly: GCA_013399055.1. NCBI lineage: Eukaryota > Metazoa > Chordata > Aves > Piciformes > Ramphastidae > Ramphastos > Ramphastos sulfuratus. Next base: position 56,700 of record WBNM01031117.1, on the reverse strand, counting down.
TTGCTTTATTAACACAGAACCCTGGCTGGGATGCCTGTTCTGACCAACGAACTTTACTTCTTACATTTTTCATACAAGTATTTTAATTACTAAGCTACTGCATAATTAAATAATCAAATTAAATTGACCTTTTTTTTTTTTTTTTTTTTAAAAACCCTTCTGGCTTTTTCTTTCTGCTATCACTCAACATCCTGGGGCTCAG
>WBNM01031117.1:7946-50652 GCA_013399055.1 Ramphastos sulfuratus | reverse complement strand
AAAATCTATATTTTCTGAGATATGTATCATCTGAGATGGAGAGACCAAAAATATATGCTAAGTAATAAACTATCTCATAATCAATTCTTCCTGCAGAAATTGGTGTTCCACAGAAGTGTTGCTAACTACCAGGAGCTAGATATACTGTAATGTCCTAAATATCATAAAGGTTGAAGAACTTTTATTATTGATACCAACAGGCAGAGCTTCCTAACACTATTCTGTGACATACAGTACGGCTATTCTTGGTGAAGAGGTTTTATTCTCTTGTCAGTGATGGCAAACGATGTGATTCAGGTATTGTCCCTTTGGTTAAATAGGTGCAGAAATTCTTATCTCTGTAAGCTTAACTGCCTACAAATTCTGTTACTTGAAAATGATAGAAGGAATTNAAACCCCAAACATAACCATAAAACATTTTATTTGTTCCTTCTTACTATGAATCACATTAAGGCAACCTACACTGGCACAGGAACAAATGTAAAATATGAGAAACTAAGTTAATATCAGGTGGAATGAGAGACATGAGCAACTCTGAACACTTCTTCAGTCAGGCTTTAGAAGGCAGTATCTGCAAAGTATAAAAGAGCTGAACAAATCTGTCAAAATGTCAGACACTTACATAGTCTTTAAATATCTGCACAAAACCAGACAACCCCACCAGCATTGGATGTGGTCAGATTTTGCCTGGAATTTGACTGGAAGGGTAGAAGGACTTAAAAAATGCCATAGGTTAGAATTGTAACTCAGTGGTTCTGAGACAGTCAGAAATAGTCACTTTCAATAGGTACTGATGCTGAGATTTGTTGAGACTAATCTGAGGAGAAATGATAGTATATGCATCAATTTACTTTCTATTGGACCATATTAAAAAAAAAAAAAAAATTAAAATCTTCGAATTGTAAATCAGACTGTATTTTGGTGCANGTAATGTCCTAAATATCATAAAGGTTGAAGAACTTTTATTATTGATACCAACAGGCAGAGCTTCCTAACACTATTCTGTGACATACAGTACGGCTATTCTTGGTGAAGAGGTTTTATTCTCTTGTCAGTGATGGCAAACGATGTGATTCAGGTATTGTCCCTTTGGTTAAATAGGTGCAGAAATTCTTATCTCTGTAAGCTTAACTGCCTACAAATTCTGTTACTTGAAAATGATAGAAGGAATTGATTCTGCCTCTCTGCTCTTCTGAGACCCCACCTAGAGTACTGTTTCCAGTGCTGCTGCCTCCAGTATCAGAAGGACACTGAACTGCTGGAACAGGTCCAGAGTAGGCCATGAACATGATCAAAATGCTATTAGAGCATTGAGAACAGGCTGTGAGAGTTGGGTTTGTTCAGCCTGGAGAAGAGGAGGATTCATGGAGACCTTACAGCAGCTTTCCGGTACCTGAAGGGGGGCCTACAATGAAGTTAGAAAGGGAATTTTTACAAGGGCTTGTAGTGATAGGATGGGAATGGACTGAATCTTGAGGAGGGTGGATTTAGACGAGACATTAGAAAGAAATTCTTTACTGTAAGGATGGTGAGACATTGGAACAAGTTACCCAGGAAGACTGTCAATGAAGTTAGGGAAACTTCAGTGGGTATTAAATTTGCCTAGTGGCTCTCCTGGAATAATGCATGGANAAAAAAAAAAAAAAGTTAAAATCTTCGAATTGTAAATCAGACTGTATTTTGGTGCATTGATTTTCTCTAGCTGATGGAGTTCAACTGTCTTTTAATGCTATAAACCCCGGAAAGTAGTTAAACAGGATAAAGGTGGTGCTGCAACATCAGCTTTAATTTGTTGATATATTGTCTACAACAGTTTCAAAGGCATATCCTCTCTTCAAGGCTGAGTATCAGTCCACTTTTGCCAAATATCAACACTGATTTGAATTATATTTTCTAATGTTTCTTACTGGAAATAAGATACTTCTTAAGGCTGAAATTTTAGCCTATTATTAAGCAAATTAATCTCATATTTTCTAAGGTATGGGCAGCAAGATTTACTTACGTAAAATTATTTATCATTTTATTTAAGAAGGACACTTTAGATTCCAGTTTGCTGTTAGATCTGCAAGGAAGAATATAGTGATATATTTACTTATACTTTTATGGAGTTTTCCTCTCAGATTTTGTCCAAATTTCAACTGAAATGCATACAGCTTTCCACACAACATGGTGAAAATGACTGTGGAATATACTAAGATCTAAAATTAGAGGTAAACTGTGTGTAATTTGGGTTCAGTCTCACTAAAGCACCTCCTGAAAAGTATGATAAAATATATTTGGTACACTAAGATCGTTAGCAAGTAGTTACATATACTGTAATCAATATATATTTTAAGATAGACTTTTAAAATAAGCATTTTAAAATGGAATCCTTCACAAACTACAGAATGAATATCAACATAAACTGTCATGCTGTTCTTGACTAACTGCAAGACTTATTGCATTTTGCTGCAGAAAATGGTCCTGCTGTCGTGGCTGTGGGATTTGTATCTGCGTGGTAGGATCACATGTCATGCACGTTATGAAACCACGAAGTGTGAAAGGTAGATGCGTGCATTGCGTGGAGATGGTGGCACATCTCAGCAAGGCTGTGCACCTGTTGCAGTGTGCGGTGACTCCCTTTAATTCCTCCCCGTTAGTGGAATAATGATCAGTAATGCTAAGTAATTTAGTTCTATATTCTTCTTCTCTTCTGATAGCTAGACAGCAATGAAAGAAATTCCTAGTTTGTATTTTAGAAAGGTCTGTGTATTCCCTATAACTGAAATTCAGGTAGTATGATAGTGTAACATTTTACCTTTGCTGTCTCTAGTAATCTAAAATGATTTTCAAAGACCTCCTGTGGCACATCACTTCAGAAAACACATTCTATAACTTCAGTTAATTTTTAATTTCTTGCTTCTTGTCAAGCATTCAATCTGAGATTACGAAGCAGGTTCTCTTGGTTGTATTGTAGCCCAAAGTCTCTGTTTTCACCTTCTTCATCCATGTGCATGTGTATTTTATTTCCATTTTGATGACCACAAAAGATAAATGCCTTTGTTGCATACAACTGAAGAGAAAAGGAAAACTCTGAAAATGTGTAATAATTTTCCAACCTTGCATGTATCTTAAGGAAAAATGCTGTTTAAAGAAACATTATGTGCAATATCCTGAAGAGACAGAATTTCCATTAGAACCAAACACACAGAAACTTATGTCACAGAAGGACTCTGATTTGTGCAGTCATCCGACTTATCTAGTGTCATCCATTTTAATCAAGGTACTGCTCACGGTATCACTCCTTTTACCTTCTACCATGTCTGCAGTACTGCATCTCCTTTGATGACAGGGAAAGGTTAATCATTTTAGGTCTTCTTATTGCCAGTAGATTAAAAATATGCTGTAAATTTGTTCTTTCTAATGTAATATTCCAGCTTTAGGTTACTAGCAACACCACCTGAACTTGTTAAAACTACTGGTAGAGAGTCCAGAAGCAACCTTCTCTTGTGCCCCACCAATTTGGGGTACTACAGAAAGGACTGAGATCAAACGAGGAACAAAGAATTGAAGGCCTTGGACAGAAGCTTGTTTAAATATATTTGTTCAAGATAAGAAGGAAAAAATATGCACTCATTATTAAAAGAAAAGGTTTTTTTTGTATCTAATATACTAGAGAAATTGTTAAATAACAGCTCATCCTCACACAAAGATTACTTGTGAATGCTGCCAAGGTCAGGGTCAGCCTGGGTTATCAGCTGTGTGCTGATAAGTGCCAGACAAGTGAGCTAAGCTGCCTTGATTCTCCTTTCTGCGCTGAGTAACAGACAGTTTCTAATTGCATGCTGAGAAACAGGTAAGTGAACAACAGTTTCCCGCAACTTGAAGGTAAATGTTGCATTCTGACACATTTCTTTTTTTTCAACTGTATAAATTAAGACATATGTAGGGCATAAATCCCTGATGAACAGCGTCCTCAGTATCTAATCGAGAGGGGAAAATCATATAAAATATTGCCATTCTTTAAGGATAACTTTGAGCCAGCTCACTGTGAGTATTTTTCTAGCAGCTAGTTGCAACCAGCATTGAAGCACATTCTTACTTAGTGTAGTAATTTTATGCATTTGATTTACAACAGTGTTTTGGGAAAACAGTCTGAAGCGGAACAAGGTATTATTCAGCAATGATCTGTAAAATGTACTGCATATCTGCACGTCTAATTGATCAATATTCTTGCTGTGAGCATCAGGTAGAGCATGACTAAGAACAAGTAGTATGCTCATATTGGTTATTCAATCCCTGAACTGTAACAGAGCTATTTCTGTACTTTGAATAAAAATAGATTAACACATCTCTTTTACAGTTTTGTATCTAGGGAGAATAAATCATAAGGCAAAAGAATGCATGGTATTCCACAATGCCACAATAAAATTTGCTCATAGGAACCAGTGCTATTAAAAACACCACATTCTGATGGGATTGTGGTTCCTGGCCTAATGATTAAGAATAAACTACCCTGAAGATTATCCAGTAATAAGGATTTGTAAATTCCCATCTTAATAATATGCAACAGTTTTGGATTGTTTCATGACATATTTGGGCTAAAAAGTTCCTTGATAGTCTCACTGACTGTAATTCATCAGAAGACTACTAAAAATAACAGGACAAAAAAGCATGTTAAAAAAATAATCTATTTAGCTGACCTAGCAAAACAAGGAGTTTGCACTACATTAACAACAATCCAAATATAGATGTGAAGATAGCTTCAGGTATAGATGTCAGCTTCCTCCATTTCCTTGTTTTTTCCTGGAAATAACTCATTTGTAAAATGTGATTTAAGAAAAAAATCCCTCCAGCCACCTCCTTTCTGCTTCTCCCCACTTAAGACTACCTTTCAATTTTTAGCAATGCATGCAGTCTAGAAAGTCTAACAGTTTTAATCTGACTATTTAAGTAACTTGAATCTGTGGAATGCTTTAAAATTCAAGGCATTTAAAACAATTTAAAAGCACACTATCACACCAACCAGTCAATCCAAAGCTTAACGGGGTGGTATTTTATTTGACAACAATAGTTGTGACATGGGTACGACATCCAGAAATAGTAAACTTGAAGAAATGTGTCTTTGCAGTACTATGGCTTGTAGCCCCAAACCCACCAGCATGAATGTATATGCCTAATTTGAAACACTTGAATAGTTCACTGAAGGCTGCAGAACTGTTTGTGTTCCTAAAATTAAGTACACATGTAACAGTTAGTATGAATGAAATCACAGGCTGTTATTGCATCCCAATGAGTGAGGCAAGCCAGTGAGAATCTGAAGCCTATGAGCACATCAAGACATACAAAAGCAAATCCTTGACACTGTTCGTAAACCTTTAGTAGGTACAAGCTGTATGCAAGTACAGGTACTGTATTCTGGTGAAAGGTGGTACTACCACAGCATGGAACAGGATTTAGCGCAATTTGGTAAAAAGTCTTCCAAATTATTCCACAATTGAAAAATGCATTTAATTATTAGGCTGGAAATGCAAACATGGCACTGCAGGAAAATGCAAGCCTTATGTACTGCAGAAAGTACTTTGTGACTTCTCAAAAGTGTAGGCTTCATCTGACCTCACCCACACCATCAGCATTTGGCATCTGCTCTAAGCTTCTTCAAACACAGGGTTACTTTATTATCAATGGAGCAAATCAGGTTCTATATAAGCATACCTGTAGACATCTCACCCTAGTAACACAGACTGTAATGGAGGCAGCAAGACAAGCATATAAAGAATATTCGTTTCTATCTGAAGCTTCATGCAGCTGAAGCCTAGTAACTTTGACGGCACAATTAAAACAAGAAAGGAGTAATTCCTTGTAAGGAAGAGGAATAAAGATTAAAATACAATTTTTAATAATACACGAAATTTATTAGTGGCATGTCTCCTATTTAGTAAGCAATTATATTAACTTACTATGAATATTAACATGGAAAAGCTATAATCCCTACCATGCAACATGAAACTTAACATTGAGAAGTCACTATCAACAACTACAGCACTAACATGCTTAGGTTACCCTATAACTATGGAAACAAATTTTGGAATAGCAATTCCCAATAAGAATTACTGAGAGCTACCACAATAAGTAAGTTTTGAAAAGGAATTATGCTGAAAAATCATAGTGGAGAAATGATAAGTAGGCAAAAATGTAAATGTAAATTTAATTTTTTACTGGTAAGGATATATGATTCAAGACAGATTTCCTGGGGGAGTTCCTTCACTGAAGGCCTATCACAGCAAAGGACATAACTTGCCAACCTAAGATGTGATGCTGAGATTCCTAAAATGTGCTATGGGGGTAGTGGTATCTGTCAAGATGATATTTGTGGAGGAGTTCTTGAAAATAGCCAGGATCTAAACCATTAAGGATTTAGAAACTAAAAGAGTAAACTTTAAAATCAAACAGCTACTTCATAGCAGACAAAGTACATGAGTTAAGGTACAAGGAGGATGATCGTATTTGCTCAGGACAGGAGTGTGTCAGTGCATTTTGACCAGGCTGTAAGTGACAGAGCTGAGCTGCTGGAAGCCTTTCTAGGAGGGAATTACAATAATCCTCTCCATCAAGAGGGCATGTGCTGCTATGAGGTCATCACAGGATAAATAAGGGCACTGTTTGCATCAAGCACACCACTAAAAAGACACTTTTCAATCTCATTTGCTGGAGAAATCTCCACAAAGGAGAGGGGAAAGAACTGGACATCAGAATTTGTACTACTATTTTCTACTGCACTCAAATGCCCCAAATCAGTCCGCAGAGACATACAAAAGGAGAAAGCAGTCTCCTAAAGATAACAAAACACTCACCAGTAAGATTGGTGCTCTCAACTGTGGCTGAGGCAGAGGCAGCTTGTGTGAAAAGGATACACTTGTGGAATCCCTGAAGTGAGAGGCACATGGCTCCTTAGAGCTCAAATTGGGATGAAGTCTTTGATATTTAGCATTCCTACAATACCCACAAGCATGCACTTTGTGACACAATTCTGGTGTCTGACAGAACTAACCTTGAACTTCAGGGCTGCTTTAAAGAAATATAGAATATTTTTTATCTTCAATCTCACAGTCTGCACAACAAAATAGGTGGTTAATATAAAATACTCAACTTCCTCATGCTTCTGCAAACTAAGACTTTTTTAAAAATAATTTATGCATGCGAAATTGGCTGATTAGCTGGAAAATGTATTGTTGAGTAGTAGGACACAAAACTTCCCTGTGTTCGTAAAAAACATGAATGTATTAAATATGTGTACTCTTCACAGATTAGGGTTTTCTGCCTTACTGAATTGAATTAAGGTAATAAAGCATCACTCCATACGTTTTCTAATGTATTTATGTAAGTTGCATCTTGAAAGCTCATAAAATTATTCACATTACCAGAGAACTAAAGTATTCAAAATTAAGCACTTATCAGCTCCCAATGCTTTACGGAGAAAGCTTATGTGATATATACAGTGAAGGAAACTTCTAGTAGTGTGATTACTAAAAGTAACAGCTTGTACCCCTAGAGCCTGACTGAGTTTTAAAGTTCCGAATGGAGTGGGGGAATTAGCTGATGAACTTCTGTCAACTATAGCAGTAGCCTTCATGAATAATTCAATATATGCCCTGTACCCTCTATGTCTCAACAGACTAACAGCTGCAGCTCTCAGATGACAAGTGTTATTTTTTCAGAAGCTTCCAAAAATAGTATACTGATTATAAAATAATGTATATGGTAAAATAAAGTTTCTCCTCCCTGTTTTTCACTTCTGAGTTACAGTAGCTAGTGATGTTTTACAGGAAAAATGATTTTCAAATCATTTCGAATCACTTTTTTGAGTCACTCAGCAGGTCTACAGAAGCAGTTGGGACAAGAATGCAGGTCCCCTGCTAAAGGTTAGGTCCTTTACCTGAACAAAACCAAGCAATTCACTCAGATTGCTGTGTCCCCAAAACCTTACTCAGAGTAGCATGGTACATAACGGCTAAAAAATTACATTTTCATGACATGAATCTCTGTCATGGCTTCATGCAAGCAGGAAGAAATGTTCTGATCTGCAGTTCTTGCATCAAACATTTCTCTACTTCATAGTGAAATTCTGGCAGTTCAGGATGTCAACAAGTTGAATGTATTTCATGAGTATGCTTATGTGGAACATAATTCTAGCCTAACAAAGCTTTAGTGAAAAGGGAGATAAACCTAAGGAAATAGTAACACAAATTTCCTGGATGATGGTCTAACTGTCTGTAACATCAGTCCAGATTAGGAAAAGAAATGATTTTCACAGAATGTCTTCTCACACTACAACAACTCAGAATAAAATTGTACAAATTGGTACCTACTTTGTTATTAAGCAAAGTCAGTAAAGAAACCACATCTCGGCAAACTCCAAACACTCAGAAAAAGTTCCTCGACTGTCACCAGGCCTTGCTGCTTAAAGGAAGGGATCACTCAAGTTTGTTTTAAGAATTTGAGTACTTTTCAGTTTTGTAAAGGTTTTTCAGTGGCATTATGTAACAGTGGGCATTTGGGGAAGGAAAAGATTAGCTTAATGTAATGCTAAAATAGCTACACATGTAGCTGGTTCCTGATTTACTGAGAACCTACTGTGTGCGGTACAAAGCAGACAAAGACTTTGATGATACAGACTGGGAGATCAGCTTGCCACTTTGCATTATTATTATTATAATTACTATTATTATAATAATTAATATAATATATAATATAGAATATATATTTTGTCCAAGATCCAGCTTCTTTTCATAGGAAGTATGCGCAAAAGAAGAAAAACCAGTTGCTCGCATGCCCTCTATAGCTATATGCCATAAAAATTCAGCAAATATTGAAGATCTGAAGGTGATCTTGTTGCCAAGAGATAAGCTGAAAGGTTTCTTAAACACCTGCTTTACCTCCTTGTAATAAACTGTTTCTCCCCTCAGCTCCAGAAATGCCCTGGCTTTTCTTGTTCAACATAGCGGCAAAGTCCTTCAGTGCTTGAGTTGCTCAGCAGGGTCTGGTCTAGGCATGACTTTAATTGGGATGCAAATAATTTAACTGACCTTTTGAATAAAAGATTTCCTGAGCTTACATTTTTTTTTTTTCTTTTAAGGATTGGAGTTCTGTCTCCAACTGCTGCCTTGTCATAGGAACATAAAGAAGATTTATATGATGGATTGCAGTTTTATATTGCTAATTCCAATAGAAAATATTGAAGGCAGTGGTTTCAGTTTATCCCATCAGATGGACATTTTCTTTACAGTAAAGTCCTTTCCAGGAGTCTGCACAGCCAGGAAGCCAGAATGCACATAATATTTTCATCTGCTTACATTTCATATTTTAACAGCTAAGTTTTCAAACAAACTGAAACAGAATTGTAAGACTTTGGAAACACCAAAGCTCTCTGTCTGTTCTATTTTCACATTTTTTAGCTAGCAGAAATAAAAAATTGGAACAGTTATTGAGATGGAGTATTTGAAAGCTTAATAACACTGCCAATTTAAAGAAAAAAATGCTAATATGGTATTAGATAGTTTTGTCAGTTGAGCTGTTTTCAAGATAAGTGCTACTACCAAAAGGCTGGTTCATACTCAGCCATCTTAACATAGTTAACATGCTTATTTTTTCTGATTACAATACTACATTTGAAATTACTTTTTTTTCTTCAAAATTTGTAATTAAAAGTGCTGTTCCTATTTTTTGCCAAGGAAAAAATGTAAGACACAGAAAGCCATAATTAAATTGACCAGAGAATTGATTACTGCCATTTTTGTTTGTAGAATATAGTGACTGAACTCAAAATGAAGATTTCTAAGGTAATCTCCTACACTGTAGGAGATGTGACTGCACATCAGAGCCAAATCTGTGTGCTGTTCCAGAGTCAGCGGTCAACTTTGGCTTCAACAAGACAGTTTGCTTCTCTCTTAAATTGTGGAATAGTATGATTTCTTCTTGGGTAATGTGTTGGTCCCAAAACCTGGGGCAAACAGATAAAAAAGGATAAACGTATTTTTAAAAAGAAAAAATTCCCCCATAAAAAGTGCTTTCACTAGGGGCAGTATGAGCCCAAGAAATCCAAGCTATTATTACTCGTGAAGAGCCCTCCTCCACAAGCATTAAATTTTTGGGGCCAGCTCACATCACAAAAATAGGTTGTCTCTGCTCCTGGAAGGGTCCACATCTAGGCTGACATGGGGAAAATCCACTTCATGCTACTACGGAGGGTGGTTTCCACCTCAAAACTGGGTACTGGGAAGACACTGGCAAGCATTTTCAAGTGAAAAGCCTCGTACTGTTCCACCTTGTGAACATCAAGAAAACACAATCTTTTAGTATTGATTTTAGCTTAATTTTATGGTGGATAATCAGACACCAAACTAATCTCTTTTGTGATATTTTCCCATTCTTGAAGTTGGTATTAACGGTGTTAGAAACGATAAAATGCAAATGTAAATATGACTTACTGACTTGGTCTGTATATTTATCTGAAGATAGACAGGTATTTTTATATTATCACTATACAGTGATATATGTAACTATATGTAACTATGTTTACTCCTGAAACATTACTAGGACATTAAAAATACTATTGCCTATTCAACTGACCTTCAAATAAAGGAACACAAATCTAAGCGCCCTATTCTCTGTAAGCTAAACGCAGCAGTGTCCTTGGAAAAGCAGCTCCAAGCCTGTTGTTCTTCTGCTAGTCACTTGATCATCTTTCTTTATGGATTTTATACAGATAAAATTTATCAGTTATGTATAAAATGAAAAAAAACCAAACCCATGCCACCTTGACTTTACATCTTCTTCTGACAGCTAAGATCAGCACTGATCTCTGAAACATATTCTGAAACTGGTTAAAGAGTTCTATGTAGTAAGTCTTCATCTTTGGAATTTATCATCTGGTTTATCCAATCTATCTGTGTATGAATTTCATCTTTTTTTTTAACATACTAGGTTCCAAGTAGGATCGTGAAGTACACCAGGCAACCAGATTTGAGATTCCTGTGCTCAGCAAATGGATCTAAAAGCAATATATGGCTAAGCTGAACTATAGTTCAGTCTACAGGCTGATTTTTTAAAAAATAATTATAATTAATATGTTTAAATTTAAAAGAAAGCTCATTAAAAAAATAAGATTAGCATAATAAGAAGATGTTCCATTCCATAGTCTTTTCATTCTGTCTGTAGCCTCTTTCCTGACACTTTGTGGAAGTATCAATTCCTGTGAGATATATAGGATATGAAATCTATCCTTTTAGAAATATATTAAATTATCTCACTCACTTCTTGCTGCCTGACTCACAGATAGCTGTGCTCATCCTGCTGTAATCTTGGCCTTAAAAAATGTAATAGCTATGTGGAAATAATATTCTTGGAGCTGAACTGAGCCTAGCAATCAGGGGAGAGAGGTAGCAAGAAAAATCATTTGAGGATCCTATTTCCTATTAGCCTTCTTTTTACATTATGTGTGATACCTGATAACTGAAAATATTTGTGTCATCGTATTAACAATTCCCATAAAAACAATTTTAGGACTAATTTTAAAAGTCATTATTTGCATAGAAGATCTAGTTTGTGATAAAGAATAAAACCAGCAATATAGTAATGGAAACAAGGAGTTAGAGTCATCTTCTAATGCAACGTGTCCGTAAAACCAAGGAAAAGTTGTATTTGGGAAGCTTTTATGTACCACTCCCATAGCCACGTACACAAATATAAAAGTGCATACAAAATACTCGTGCAAAATAGCGTATTTCTGACCCATAATGCAGAAGGACTGTGGATCTTGAACAACAGAAGAAAGACTCGCTTTATATAGTAACAGTATATATGTGAATAAAGAGCACCATGTGTTTATGGACTGATTATTTTTACGAGGTCTAACTGTGAAGAGACATTTTGACAGTTTTATTTACGGGGTAAGGCATACCTTGAGGCACGTGAGCAGGGTTTGAAAACCATATACATTTGTATATAAAGCACACATATACATACATATATACATATGTATAAATATATGTACATGATCATAGGAAGTGATTTTACAGATAAAACCACAAGCCTAGCTGACATGGCAGTCTACTACTGTGGCACACTTCTAAACAGCCTTTTCAACATATACACCCTATCGATAACATAAAATCTGCAATAATTTGAGGTACGTAAATATAAATTCAGAATTTTATGTTCATTCCCCAAAATGAAAGTGTTTTAAAAAAGTCCTAAAAATACACCTCAAATTTCTTTAAATATCTTTATAATATATGTTAAAGTATAACATATATTATGCTTCTGTTTCAAATGCTCAGTAAACTACTTTTTAATTTCAAATAATTAATGGAGATATCCACTACTGAAAAGGACCGTTTTGTTTTTTTTTTCTTAGCTATATTTAAAAAAGAACCCAGAGACATCAACCCCACTGAACAGAGCAGAATTCAAAAAAAGTAGAAGATCATGAATGACAAAAATAATAGGATTACAGGCAGTATCAGCTTGTAAAACAAATTCTGTTCTTTAATAAGCATCTAGTGTGTCCATACATAATTAATGTTAACAGTTTTTTAACAGCTTAAGCTGTAACCTTAGTAGTTCAGTGTGTAACCTGCTATTGTCATCCCTGCCCTCATCAGGACAGGAATAGGGCAAAGAAGTAACGCAAAGTTATGTTTACCAAATTTCACGTTCTGATTAATTATCCTCTGTTAAAGACATACTGGCAACACCCCATCTCCTCATAAATAGTATTACGCTGGTTGACACCTTCCATAACATTTAATTAACACACCACCTCTCCCTACTGAATGCTGGGAAGAACTGCGAGACGTTTGTCATGGTAAAACTGGTTTTCTTTTCTATCTTCTTTCTGTATCTGTTTTGTTTATAATCTCAATGGTATGAGGCGGAGGCTGTCCATTAATGTATACTGGCACAGCATCATGTGCCCTATAGGCCCTAATCTGTGTAAGGACCTGCAGCTGTTACCACAACAGAACAGTAAGTGGCAACGCTGAGATTTAAGGGTCTCTTCGTAGGCAGCAAAGTCCAAACGAGTCAAATTCTATTTTACCACATGTATCTCCTGAGACTCTTACTGTGTGTTTGCACTGGAAGAAAACACATACTCTCTTAATGCAGTATCTTTTCGTATGCTTCAGACACATGAAGGATGCTCAAGATTCCAGAATTTTTATAATTAGCAATATTTATAAATTAGATTGCAACATTCAAAAGGAATACTGTAGTATTTCCTAGAAAAGAGTTGGGAATATTATGATTATTCTGGAATGGTCAGGATAACTGCTACCACCTGAAACTATCACCATATTGGGGTGGATTCCTACACACATTATTGGCAAATCTGCATTTTACAGACTAGGAATTTAAAAGAAATCTCAGGTGTTAAATAAACGCCCTGTTTAACCTGACGCAGCATAGCTTGGATGAAGCCCTATGTCTGAACAATATATAAAACAAAATTAAAAAATTGAATTTATTCTCAGTTACTTTTTAGAAAAGAGAACCCTGTATAAGTGACTACCGCAGCATGTTCTGTCACATTCTTTCCATAAACTGAGCCCTGTCAGTGACAGCAAAACAGATTGTGTGCATCTGCTGGGAATGAGCCAGATGACAGTGGAAGAAACACACATGGATACCTTGGCACAACAACTAAAGAAGTAGAAGAAAAATGGACAGAAAGAAGCAGAAAGTTCTAAACTTCAATTAAAATGGCTCTCTAACAAAAGTGAAGTTATCTAAGAGTCTGCTGCAGACTGCATGCTTTGCTTTAGACTATAACTTTCCAAAAACAACTGCATATTTATAGTCTACATTGTCTTGTTTACTCTATGGCACTCATATGGCCACCATTCTCAAAGTGTCTGGGTCTGATGGAATTTGCCTTAGGGAAATGCCATCTTCATTCTACAGACAGGCAACTGATGCACCAACAAAGGAAAATCCTCACAGTCGGACAAAATAGGTTCTGGAGAAAAGAGTTAAATCCTGACTGCCCAAATCTGGGCTGCCACCCTAGACACAAGAATATCTTTCCCATGCTTAGCTCTGCTTACAGGCAAAAATACTGTGTTCTACCTGAAACTGACATTAAACAAATAACCTGCTAGCATTCTAGCATTACAGGACTAGAGAACCTGATAAATTAAAGTAGCACAAATGGTGGCTGAGTCTTCTTTGCTATTGCTGCTTGTACCCTCTCAAGTTTTACTGTTGGATGTATGAATATAGAGCTCAAGATGGCTCTAAAAATGGGCAGTGAGTTGCAGTCTTCAGTGCAGAACTGCTAACTCAAGTAGCAATATTTGTGCATTATTGGAGAAGAGGAACCTGATCTTCAGTATTAGTTAAAAAGCACTCCCAGATATATACTTATCATGGTAGCACAACTGCAGGCTTATGTTCAGGAACGAATTCCAAAATTCTGTGGTGTCTCTAAAATAAATTCTTCATTTCAGGTGTAAAATAATTTACATTGATGTTACTGTTTCCCTTTTGGTTAATCACATGAAGACATATCAAATAGACAGGGAAGTGTACTTCCTTGTATGATTTTTTTTCTTTTTTAAAGAAAACATAAAGAAGACATAAAACATCTTATGAATATTACTCTAATGTTTTACACAGCGTTTTGTGTTATATATCAAGAATAAGATCTGACTGCCAGATGAGTCAAGATCGGTATAGTACCTAATGGTCCAAACAGCTCCAGTAATCTGTTTAGAGTATCTGGAAGTCTCATGAGGCCAGCATGCTCAGCCTGTTATGTATCCCATATGCAGCAACTATCTAATATTCCAATGGTACTTCAGAATCACATTAGAAAAATTGAATGATTTAGCATTTATAGAACTCATATAAATCATTACATAGTACAATTAACATCCAGCAGATAGAAGCTAGCTTATACTCGCCTAGTCTGAGAAAAGCTCCAGAACATTCTACAATGCACTTCACGTCTCACCTCATTAAGGATGTATGAGGTGAGACAGACACACATGTACTGATTTTAACCCCCAAGAAGGACTTTAAAAACTGCTTAAGTAATGTTCTTGATCAAAGAAGTGGTAGACATTTACATAGTCTTCTCAGTGTGTTCCAGAAGAGAAGATAAGGAGATCTTCTTTTCTACTCAAAGGGTACCTTTGTTTCTAATGAGTCTGGAAAAAGAGTCAGAGTGGAACTGAGAAAAAGAGGTGGGTGTTAATTAACAGCATGAAGATAATTCTGTACATAAAGCGGCTTTTAGTAGGTCATCAAGTCAGTGGAGTTATGCTACAGTACATGAGCAAAGGACATAGGGCTGCATATATTCACTTACATTTGAAATACTATTAAATAATGTTAACATTTATGGTTGCAAGTTCACTTTGCATTTGTGAAATCAGAATTTCCCAGTTACAACTGAAAGAAAAAAAGCAGAAAATGTTTACAATTTTTAAGCTGTTTCAGACTCTTGGATAAATACTAGACAAGACTGAATATCAGCACAACTCTTTAACCAGAGCTGTTATTCTTCTTCATTAATTCAAGCATAATAATGTGGTCAGGAAGTCAGGTCTGGATTCACACCCACATATTCAACAGGCACATTAACTGTACAAGAAACTGGCTTAAGAGACATGCTTGCTAGGCCACAAGGTCTTTCCTAAAGGACCACCCAAGCTCTGCTGAGGATGACTGCACATAATGGCTATTTTTGAACTACTTGTTCTCATAAAGGTTTATTAAATGGTCTTAGGTAGCCAGAGCAATTTATCGCACCCTGAAGCTGTACTTCCTGTCTTAACCAACCTATAATCAACCCATTACTCATTCACAGCATGCTTGTTGTCCTCATACTCAAACACGTCTTCATGTTCTCCCATCCTAGATTTCAGAGCTGTGCGAAGCATGGTATGCCTCAGTTCAAGAAACAAACTCAAATGAAAGAATGAGGCCACTAAAACTTATGAAAGACTGACACAGAGGTATTTATAAAAGAACTAGTTTCACATATTTAGATGAATACACTTGTAAATGTAAAGATAAAACAAAAGGTACTTTCTTCTTATACATTGAAGATTCTGTGATTCTATGACTGTATTTTATAAAGTAAAATCAAACTTTTCTGACAATGTAATAGGAAAGATGGAATGGAATCGGTTTTTTAAACTCGTTTTGAGCAGTGTTACAGACTAGAAACACAGACAGGCTTGTATTTTTTGAGTAAGAGAGATAAAAGAGCACAAGAGAAAAACTCAAGAGCTAAGGCACTATGGCATTCAAGTGAAACATGACTCAATTACAGCCCTTCATTTGATGAATATTTAATTATCTACACGAAAATGGGATGGCCTCACATTTGGAAACTCAGAGTAGCTTTCTCTCAGAATACTCTTTAGCCAACTGATTAAGGACCTTTCCAGAAAGAGAGAATAGTCTTTTCTGTGACTTCTCTAAATTAAGGGTAGGAAGTATTTCAAATCAGGTTTCTCAAATCATGAGATTCTACAACAAAAGCTAAACCAGGGTTATAAACAATTTACAGACTTATTTTGAGGATGTGGATTCCAGCAGACAACAGGACACAGCAAAGGAAAACCTAAATTCCCATTTTTTTGTGTTACCCTGTCCTTTCTGTACCCTCTGGATACGTAACGGCATTCTGAGCAGATTTTAGCTCTTAAAGCACCTCAGTAAAGTTGCTAATTTTCACAGATGTTTTGCCCTTGCAGGACTGGCTAACCGGTTGTAGAACTTGAAGGCTTTGCACAATAGACTTGTACAAGAGTTGTAGCAGCATTTAAAATGACATCTGGGAGTTCTGAGTCTTTTTTTTTTTATATCATATGCATTAGACTGTTGTGCAGAACCTGCACTTCATTTGCAGATTTTTTTACCTTCTGTCTGTTGTCTCAAACGGTTCACGCATCTTTTTAGAGATGATGATCAGTGAATTTTATGTTAAAGATGTAAGATATAGTCTAAAATCCTCCCTTTATTTGTAAGTTTAGGAATTCACAGTGAAGGGTTCTGATCCCTAATCTTGGAAATCATCACAAAGGGGTTGTTTGTGATGCTGGAGGTTATCATATTCAAGAAACTTGTTTAAAATTTGGAGCACACTTTGGAACTGACAGCTGTAACTTCACTTTTTCAATAGAAAACCTGCATTTTGGATCTTGGATATCTGGTTTAGATCACCATATATTCAAAACCTGCTCTGCGAACAGACATGACAGTGGGTATTTATTTAACAGTTCTGCATTTAAATTAGCATTTAGATCGATACATGAAAATAGATTATTTTATTTTTGCAAGTGTCAGCAGTGTAATCTCATGTAAGTATAGGTCTATAGATTCCTTGAGGTTTTAGAGACCTATTGGATATATCTTCACTGTATTTTGAACTTATTATCTATCAGATATGGAAACTGTATTTCTAAGATGGTGTTTAATTCACAGAGCAATCTTTTGATCCATTAGTGGAACAGCTTCCTCTTTCTGACCACATCTGGAAAACAGCAGAGTAAAAGGAGAGAACAAATACTTTCTTCCTGATCATCCTCAAAATTACCTTTTATCAGAAATCTGTAGAAGTGCTATTTCATGTCCTATTTGGGGGAGTCAAACTGGTGATGGTCTTACGACAGGTTTGCCTTTAATCTTGTATAGAAAAATGTGGTAGAACATAGTGCTACTGCTTTACAGATGACATTTAGCGACTTGTAACAGAAGGCAGCACCAGAAAATCACCACTTGTCCAGATACATGACAAGTACTGATCTTCAGAGCAGATCAGAATATCCTTATTTTCTGTCATGCCTCTTTGCTGCATCAGTTACTGCTTCATATTGTTATTAAGTGACAAAAAAGAACAAAGAGGTAAAAAAGAAATAAGTAAGTTAAATAAAGAGCACCCTATGCCTCCATTGAGTAACTCTTAGGCTCTCAATTAAGTATTTTTCTACAGCATTAGAAGCAAAGAAAATAAATCCTAATAGCATTAAAATGTCTTGCAAAAAATTGCAACTTCTACTGCATTCTTTGTATCTGTCATAAGGATTTGCATCATGCCTATCATCACCGAATCTTACCCCTGACAGATTTTCTTAAAAAAATGAAATTCCAGAAAAGGTAGCCTCAGTAAGGATGCCTTCAGGATGATTGTTCTGCTGATTACTACAGAATGTAATATTGAGTTTGTGACAATATCTACTGCAAGCACAACTGAACTGTATGTAATGTTCTGGATAGGGCTTGAAGTACTCGAAGTTGCACTGAAGGTAAATTCTCATTTTGCTTTGTCAGTACCAATTTTTAGAAAACCCACAAGAATATCAGTTCAATTTCCAACTTGTGTGCCAATAGCATTCTTCTGTGTCTGTCCATAATATTTTTTACTGCAGCACCAACAGTCAAACAGAAATGCCAGATCCTATTGTTATATCAACAAAGATATGCAGAGCTCTACCTACCAGCGATATAGGTAGGCATTCTCCATTTCTGTAGATGTAATTACGGGCAGTTCTGCTTTAATTAGGTAGCTTGCCAATCATTCCATCACGTCTCCTTTTAAGAAGAAATTGGAGTATTATTTTCCAATTAATACACCCTTTTAAAGGCAATTTAAAATTATTTCTAATTGCTAGCAACATGTCACAAAAATAGAGTCCTAGTAACACAACAAGCCTGGGTTATATTACTTTAATGTGTGCTCTCGAGAACATTAATAAAATTTTGCTTCGTCTTATGTAGTTTTAAGTGAGCATACCAGTCCATAGCTCTTACTAGCATTTATGGTCGTGTTTCTGACCTTCAAAATTTATGTATGTGTTGTCTGGATAAAGTTGTATATTTTGTGTGCCACTGCAAGGATGCATGCCCTGGCTTAGTATTTTGACATAAAAAAAGTGTCTTGTAGAAGTTTGGTAAGTGTGCCGTTTCACACTTATTTCATGTATTGCAGTGGGGTAATAAGCTGGATTTATTTTTTCTCACTCTTATGGTGTATCAATTCCCTGTCTGCATCTTGTGCGCATAAGAGAAAGGGAAAAACTGACCACTTCTCCAGGATTCTGTAGGCAAAGCAGGTTCTCACCAAATACTGCTTCGAAGATCAGTGCCTTGCAAGTATAGAACACATTTAAACAGTCGTCATTATTATTGTGTGAAGACTGTTGCCCTCTGTCTGCAACAATTAAAGATTATTTTAAACAAGGCAAATTCTATACATTTCAGCAGGAAATTTGATTGAAAAAGGTCTGCAAGATAAAGGATTAAATTTGACTACCATATGTTGTCCACTCTCCCCTATTTTCATGTTACCTCTCTAAAAGCTGCCTTCTTTTTTCATTTTTGTTTTTCTTTCCCCCTTCACATTTCTCTTAGTGCAGAAGCAACATTCAGGACACAGGTGGATAGCGATAAAGCAGACTTGAGGATAAGTGTTGAGAACATACCGTCTCCTGCTGGTTTCACAGAATATCCTCAAACTACTTTTTCTATACGCTGCCCAGGCATTCCCAAGGGCTACGGCAATCAAGAGAGGAGCTCCTGACAGCACGTCTGAAGATAAAACTGCAGACTGAAGTGAACAGCAAGGGGCAGTGCTACAGAACGGTCACAGAATCTCAGTGTCCTGCTGTACCTCTACCTCTTTAGGGACGGTTTTCCCATCCTAATCCAATGAAATTGTTTAAAGCAATTTCCACTGAGAAGCCCATATGGAATCTTTAAAGACTGCTGTAGTTGAGCTACTTACGCTGGTGGATATATTCTGGAACATTTTTGTTTCTGTAATGATCCAACAGCAACTAAATAATTTGGATTAGAAGAATGCACTTTTCTTTTGAATATAATGTCACATTACAAGATACTTGTCAATAGAGGGAAGATTTTATTAGAAATCAAATAAACAGCACAAGCTGCTGTGTTACTTGCTTTTTATGTTACTAAAAGTAATGTTTCACGTGGGCAATGTTCTGCATTTTGTTTACTTTTGTACATGTTTTGTAAACAATTTCACAATCCACCTTCCTTGCCCTTTGTACATACTTTGCTAACAGGTATTGACTGACTACTTAAAAGTAAATAGTGAAATTTAACTGAGCTTTAACTGCCTTTATAGATACAGAGCACAAGTGGTTTTTATAGATATAGGACACAAGCGGCATGTGTCCTGTATGTATAAAAGCAAACATAAATGATGTTACTTCTAATTCAGTTTTACTTAACTGTAGATTTTTTTGCTTATGGGATGGGTGACAGAAGACAGTAATGTCTAAGATGAATTCCTACACTGGCACTTGGTTAACAGTGATTTTTCAAGACAAACTTCACTTAATCAATTACATAGAGTTGAAGAGGTAAGAGTCAGAGAAGACCTTTTAGGTTGGACTCTGTAAGTTTTGTATCAGCAGTGCTTTATAACCAGGGAAAAGGAGGCAGAGGAACTTTATGCCATCTGTTCATTACATCCCTAATCTGTGGGCTGTCTTATGGTTAACTTACATGAAGGCAGCAGATACTGACTCTCAAGGACCTGCTGTACTAGCCAGGATCTCTGAAGCTCTCTCTGCTCAAAGTTTTGCAGCCCTCCAGCGTCAGGGAAGGTGGCAGAAGGCAGAGATAAATACTTCTAACCCGCTAGAGCAGGTGACTGCTAAGTCACATGTTCAGGGAATTACAAAAGGGGCCTGAACTCCAGACCTCCCTGGTGTCATCACTGACCTAAGTTTATTCCATACAGTATTACAATTTAAAAACGCAGATAATTTAGCCAGACTTGTTTCTAAATAAGTCAGACAATGTACTTCTACAATGGTGTAGGACACACTTCTGCAATTTAAATGTATTTATCTGTTTTAAAAAAACCCAAAACACAAACCCCACCATGGCCAAAAAAACAACAGGGGAGAAAAATACCTAGTGGAGTTCTGTTTAGCTGTATTTCAGAGTAATAGTCCTACACTTGGAATGCCCTAAAGATTCCTGTCTGTGCCTCGCTCTGTTTCTCTTGCAAATTTACTTTCTCTTTGCAAGGGAAGAAGCAAAGTAAATATATTAGAAAATTCTATTGCTTTTGCACATTAGCTTTAGCTTTTCTGGCTCGATAATGGGTGAAATTTACATACTTTGAAATACTTCCAAGATGAAGGGAAGTTTAAAGGCTAGGACACTACCCGATGTTTAGTGGCTTAAATAGAAGGCAGATCCCGGAAAGGTCTCTTTGCAGTTCAAAACTAATGGGAGAAAAATGTGATACTAACAGAGCTGATGTCAGAACACAATCCTAAACCCTGTAATTTTTATATATTCTAAAGCCACATGCTAATTCCCTTGACTGAGATCTGCATGTGTAGCTTTAACCCTCTGTACTCAGTAGGAAACAGCTATTTTATCTGTAAGAAAGCACCTAAATTTACCATGTGTCCATCAAGAAAAAAGGCATATATTTTTATTACCCGTAGTAATTGGTATACTAATGATTTTTTAAAATGCAAAATCATTTCATATCTCTTTAAAACTTCCTTAGCAGAATGAGCATCTAGGAATTCTGCTGTTTTTCCTGGAAGTCTTAGAATTAACAGGATATATTTCCATTGTCATCATTAAGTTGATCTTATACTTTACATAAAACTGCGTGACATTAAAATGCGCAGAAGTGCACTCAGCCTTGGCTTCTTCTTTATCATTAAAAGACTGTACCTGACAGTTTGAACATAGAGCTGGGGCCCCTAAGTTGTATTTTGTCACACCAGTACCAGGTAACTTTTGGAAAATTACACTCTCCTGTCAAAAACCATAAAATATTCTGCTTTGTAGGAGATAAATCAAACATAACAATGTTTTTTTCAGTTATTCATGAGTTATGTGGCCAGACTGAACTTGTAAGAAAAGGACACTGTATTTCAGTCTGTACCACACCAAGCTCTGTTTTGATATTTTACGCACACAAATTCCTTTCCAAAAGTACTGATCGACTGTGTCTACAACCAGGAGTGTAAGGTGCACATTCTGCACATTTAAGGACTGTCCTAATATAATTATTTTGCTTACAAAGCAGCAAAATAACCAGGTACAATTACAAAATGTGTTAACTCTTTTTCGAGTACTGTAATGAGTGACCATGTCTCAGGCTAGGCTTTTTCATCTTATTTGGCTGAGAGGTACTTCAGTATATGTCAAACATTTCTATAACTGCATTTGTTGCCTATTTCCAAGGGCTTACTTTTTGAAGCATTATCCTACTAAAATATCTTAAATTCCCATTTGAGCCTCATAATATGTTGTCAAGAACTTAGCGTTATGCACATAGGAAACAAAACGAGAAAATGTACCTTACATATAGAATAAACTTTTCAAAATACAGCTAGTCAAAGCTAAAATAAAAAAAAATCAAAATGTGCTTTCACTGTCCATTAAAATGAAACATCTGAATTTACAGGAGCTTCCTGTCTGATTATAATAATACACACAAAATTAAATACATAAATATTAATTTTATGTATCACATAAGATGGAGACAATGAGAGAAAGAATGTTTACATTTATGGTTGACTCATTAGTGTTTTATTATGTGAAACACTAGGAGGCATCAGTTGGGTAAAAAAAAAAAAAGTTCTTCTTTTGAAAAATGCTAAGGAATTACCATAGAAGTTATCAGCATGGAAGTTTCCTGCTTCCAAATGTAAAAGGCTGCACTTTATAACTAAATTATGCAAATATCTGAAACTCTCACCGATAAATGACATATTTAGCAATACAGGGACAACACTTAATTGCCTTAGTATTTTCAAACCAGACTGCTATGTTCACATGCACAACACACAGTGTAATGTTACTTCACACTACATGTTTTAAAATACCAGGATAGAGGTAAGCTGAGATGACTTACTTGTTCTTCAGTATTATACTTTTTGATAAATCTGCAAAGC
The DNA here is from genome assembly GCA_013399055.1 of Ramphastos sulfuratus. NCBI lineage: Eukaryota > Metazoa > Chordata > Aves > Piciformes > Ramphastidae > Ramphastos > Ramphastos sulfuratus. The sequence continues at coordinate 27,703 of WBNM01031117.1, read as the reverse complement.
CCTGGAATGTTTCATGCACTCTCTTCTGCACATAAGCTCTTAAAAGGGCAAGTGCAGTGAATTCGGTGTAGTCCTGCGCACTTTTAAGAACTTTTAATTGCTATTACAGGACATCATTTAGCTAAAAATGTTTTTAAAATATCCCCCAGGACAATATAATCTTTTACATTAAAATATATCTCTTGAAAGCAGTGAATTAAACAGTGTTTTTAAAGTCTGTATAACAATGCTACAAGTGGCTCTAGCTTTTACTATAAAGTCATACGAAATAAGTAATGTCAAAATCGAGCATTTTTTCCTCAAAAATGCATTTAACAATGACTAAGGAACAGAGTTATAGTTGTCTCATAATCAATTGAAATGGAAGTGTGTCTTGCCATGCTGGAGCAATCAGCTTTTATCTCTGCCCAATCAAAATGACATGTGAACTGCCTAATCCTTCTTTTGTAAGGCACATAAGACTTTGTTGTCACTGTTGGTTTTGTGAATCGCCTCTATAAGCTGTTCTGATTTCCTAAAGATGACAGATCCTAGTGAATAGACAGGCTCTACTGCACTGCAGTCAATGAGACAGTGAGATTAAAGTGTAGGACTGAAGACACTAGCTTTTAATCACCTGTCCACATGCAACATTCATCATCAGTTCTGAGAAAACTACCTGAAATCTGGTCAGAGGACCCAAATAATTCCTTTTAAAGGTAGAAAATGTTAAAAAAAAAAAATCTAAATTTTTCACTTACACCATCAGTTGTGGTTTTGCTGACCAGGGTAATTTTATTTCTGAAATAAGATGCAAAACACTATTTTCATCCTTTTCAAATACCATCATACTAGTCCTACTCTTAAGCTTGAAGTTTTCTAGCTGTTATGCATTACATACATATGTTTTATTATTATTCTTCATGCCTAATTCACTATAGAGACTAAATGAAAATGTAGCAAAAATCTGTCTGCTGATACCATATAGAAAAAAAATCTTAAAATACATCACAAATCAAACTCCTATAATTATTGTCCATAATGCTGAAGCAGAGAGTATAAAGTCCTTGAAATTATATAGCACCTAATTTATGTTCATATTCATAATCAGCATTTTATGAAGAATACCACTACACGTTACTTATTTTTTCTTTTTTTTAATCAATTATTGTGAAATTTAGAATAATGATGTCCAACAGGTAAAAGTGGAGTTTACATACCAAACCCCAAATGTTTATTATTTCAAGCATTTAATAGCAGTTAATGACTTCTTGTTCAGTGAGATGCAGAAATATCCTTAGCTGTCTTTGAAGATGAACTGAACTACTCTGGTGAACAATAAATTACGCTGTTAAAGATAAAAGTTACATTAAAATAAATTAAGTTGGCAAAAGTATTCTACTCACAACTCCTGCTAAGTTGCTAAGTTTCTATGTAGTTGTATTTATTATCTACTAAATAATGACCTACGAAAACCTCTCAAACTTTTTACAAGAGGCTTCAGCAAGCTTTATTTTTCTTTGTCAGTGTTTTAGACGTTTTAAAACCCAGAATCATTTCAGAGAGGTATCGCTCTGCTTTTGAAAATACATATTGATGGTACACAAATTAGGAGTATTTATGAAAAAAAAAGAGAAAAATTTTATGATCTAGTGCTGAAAAAAAAAATTCACAGTAAGAAAGTATTTGTATGAATTTTCTTATCATGCTGCAAAACTTAGCAGCTCAGGAACATAACTGTAAAAGACTTAATCTCACACACTATTAATCATGTAGTACCAATTTCTGTAAGGCTCTTAAGCTTAAGTTTCCTTTTTCTCTTAGTCAAGTAATCATAACAAGACACAGACATACTTGATTCCTGCATTCATATATAGGACATTGAAAGTGACATTCTTTTTATCTCTGTCCTAAGAGAGCTATGGGACAGGCAAGAGGTTGAGGTCTCTTTGGGGCCTGATCCTGTAAATCATTTCTCCTGTGACTTGTTCATTTTCACACAAGTAGTCTCAGTGCTGTCAGTGGGACTAGTTGTACAAGGACTGTTTGCATGAAAGAAGGTTTTCATGTTCAGGTCCCAGAACTGTCGTCTCATACTAGCTATGTAGAGCATATTAGCAAAAATATGTATAAACTGCAAGATTTCAGAATAAAATGACGTGTACTACAAGAAACACAGATCCTCTAAAATAAGGGTCATTCTCTTAAGTTCTCAAAGAATTTTTCAATTACTCAAAAGGAGACTTAAGTGTGAGCAAAGACTTCACTATTAGACTCAACACAAATGCTATAATCATTAATATAGCAAGAATAATAAACATTTAAATAGAAGTAAAAAAATATAAAAACCCTGTGGGTTTTTTGACTTCATGTTAGACACTTCAAACCATGTAGCAAAACCAGTTCACAAAATAGCTAATCCCCAAAGAGGCTGTTTGCCTGGGCATTTGAACTGGAAACCAGTTTGCATGTAACGCAGAGGTTAGAACTGGTTCACAGGTGGTTATATTTCCATGCCCTGCCAAGCCCTCAGGGATTAGAGTTATTATACTCCATATAAACATCCATACTGTTCAACCACAATGCCCGGGAAAGTGCCAATAAAAGAAATCTATCCACATTTGCATCTAATATAATTGTTTTTTCATCCATCTCGCAGTTCCTTTAAAGATATGAAACTAGGACACTTGCCACTAAGCTGATCGTCAGATACTTGCTAGGAAAATGCATTTTCAGTCAAAGCAATTCTTTTCTGATCACCAATAAAATACTGGCCAAGTGCCTTATGCTGATTAATTATCTTAAATCTTTAATCTTAAGTTGTGTATGACAGTACTTTATTTCAAGATACTGGTATTTACTAACAATAACTATTATATACAATAAAGAAATAGAATTATTCTATAAATGATCATGCTTAGGTTCCCATGGTGAGGAAGTTTTCTTTTGCACTATGCTGCTTTCTTCTTTGCTTGTTTTAGTATTTTTCTTGTGTTTTAGGAAAAGAAATTATTATCTTGTCTCTATATTTGCTTCTCAGGCTGAGAGAAGGTCACACTAACTTTTATGGGAAATGCTAAGTATTAGTTACATAACTCACTAACAGTCTTGTAAGTCTCTTATTTACATTAAACTTTATCTTAGCTTGTAAGTAACTGTACTGCAACTAAAGCAGCCAGTTCAGTAAGGTTGATTAGCTCTGCTCCCTTGTGTTAAAAAATGCAGATTACTCGAAGTACTATGTAAAGACCAAAGCACGTTATTCCAAAAGACGTTTGCAGCCAATGAATTAGATACGCAAATCAGTGTGCAAGGTCTTTCTATATAAAATCTAAGTAGCTAAATTAAAGATGCAGAAAGTTAAATACTTGGGAGCATGCAGCACCTAAAGTGGAGAGATGAAGAGCCTGTGACACAATGAAGTTTAAGAGCATTTCGCTCAGACTGGATTGCTTCCTTAGTCTGATAAATCAGGCTGCAAGCACTACAAGGTCACAGCATTTAGTGAACTATTCAAATCAAGTAAGCTTTGAATGCTTTACAGTCTCAAGCACACAAATGATGTAAACTAACTTCATCAAAGTTTAAGCGCTCATGACAGTGGTAGAGACAAGTCAACAATAATTTACCAGACAGTAATTTAACTATGCTACCTGTCTTAAAAAGTTATTTTAAAGCAATTGCACAGTCATACGCTTAAAAAAGGCTGCAAGTAACCTCAATCGCAGTCCACACTCAACGACGGATACATTCTTAAAAGGCAATAGGAAAGGTACATAAGGGCTTTTGTAGCCTGCCCTCTCTATATCACTCCGATGCTGAATTTCACATGTACTTACATTATAAACATCTAGCTGTTTGGATGATCAGGCTAGTCCTCGAGATATTTTCCTTTCATAGGAAAAAGAAAAATTCCCTTTACTTCTTCCAGCCTTAAATATTCACCACCTGGTTCGACATGCAGCCTCCGTGAATCACACACACAACCTTCAAAGTCAATCCAATAAGCAGCCAGAAGATGTCTGGTGTGTGTGTGTGTGTGCGTGTGTGCAGCGTGGAGGAGGAGAAAGTGGCTGAGCTGCTGGTCGGATTAAAAGTAACCGGGCTCGTCCTGAAAGCGTCCAGGAAGGAAGTGACAGCAGGCGAATGGGAAAAGGCGAGCAGCTCACAGCCTTTGTAACATCGCGGAGGGGAAGGGGGAGGCGAGGAAGAGATTCAAACTACACGCCTGATGAGGTGTCCTTCTCTGCTTCGCTCTCTCTTCCTCCCTTTTTTCTTCTCCTTCTCCGTCTCGCAATTTCTCTCTCTCTCTCTCTCTCTCTCTCTCTCTCCCACAATCCCAAACGAATGACTCTCTCCACCCGAGCTGGAGAAATAATCAGTTTCACTCTTGCAAAAAAGGGGGCGGGATCAGATCCCGAAAACGTTTTAATAAAACAAACATAGAACAGCAGCAGCGGCAGCAGCTCCCTTTCTTGCCCCTCTAGTCTAAACTAGATTGATAAATTACTCCACTACACTACTTTAATTATGTATATGGTATGCAGAATAAATCACTGAACATCAGCACCTCAATCAAGCACTTTTTAAATGATAATTACATCTTGGGCGAATCAATCTCTCCATTCCTGACATTTTGCTAATTTTAGTTTTACGGTGGGGGTAATGGCATATGCCACACGCAAACCTAATGACAATCCTTTATTATACCAAGCGAAGACAACACGCTGTAACCGGTGGGTATCTCCCCGCTTCTGGCGAGGCAAAGGAGTGGGAGGACGGCAGGATCGCTGCGAGGGCTGGGGCAGGGCTGGGAAGAAACTGCTCGCTGACTCCGCGGCCGGGAAGCACGGGGCCGGCCCTCCCGGTTTCCCTCAGCTAGGGACCAGCCTGGAGCTCTCCCTGCGGGGAGCTAAGGAGGAGGGTGGGGGCTCAAGAAACATCCCTGCGTGCCGCGACCCCCAGACGCCCGCGCCCACCCACGCCCAGCACAGCTCTCGCATCCCCGGGGCGGTTCGGGAGGGAGGGGGCGGCGAACTCCCAACCATCGCCGCTGTCACTGCAGCGCTGACCCCAGGGCAGAGCAGAGCTGTGATCCTTCGGCATCCACATATATCTCACCTCCCCATCCCTGGAGCCTTCCTGCCCAGCTCCTTGCACCTCCGCCAGGCTCCTTCCCCAGAGCCCTGAGCTCACTAAGCAGCCCAACGTCCCAAACTCATCAGGCTTCGTATGCCACTGTGAGGGGCTTCCAGTGTGGGAGGCATCACAATGGCAAAGTTTGGGGCAGCACTGCCCTTCCCCAAAGAGGGGTGAATATTGGGCAGATAAAATCCCACTCGCCTCCCAAAATGGTCCCAGTCATGGAGAGGTTCTCATGTCAGACTTACCCTGAGAAATGCGGCATTACCAGCACGCTCTGTGAAAAGACAGGAGTAATTTTTTTTTTTTTTTTCATAGGTTCATTTGCTTTTAAAACCGAAGTGAAAGGACTATACTGTATGGGAGCTTGGATCCAAACTAAGCACATGCCATAATTTGTAAGTAAAACTGTACTCTGCAGATACTTGTTTTAATCTCTGTGTAGATAGCCAACTTTATAGACAGTCCTTTGAGAGCAGCAGGGGAGTTTATAAAGGCAGAGACCATTATTTTTATGATAGATTAAGGCACTGGAAATAGGAACAGCACGCGTGGTAAAACCCAGTGACTGAATTAAAACAACAGTGATAAATATGTATTTGGTTTATTTTAATAGAAGTTCTTGGTCTTGCATTCTTCTCCCCTGTAAACATCTCATTGGGCCACTGACCTACTTCTGGAGTTCTGTATTTGACAGTGAATACATTATTTTTCAGTTCCACTGTACCTCTTAAAACAAAGATACTCAAAGCACTGTCAGAGCAGAATGAAGTTAGGGCAACTCTAAAAAGCATCCCACAACTTCTCTCAATGCAGATCTGTGGAGAATATCCTCTAGTGACTATGGGTCTCATCATGCTCTGCTCCATCTGGGTGGGATTTAGATATGGAGTGGACAACTCTTGTTGGACAGCTACTTGCTATAAATGCACCCGTAACAGCAATAACAGTAATATTGATATGCCCAGAGCCACCAGGCAGCCAGACATGAGCCAAGCACATTGTACATAGTGGTGAGAGGCACATATGCTCGGCAGTGTCAGCAGCAGAGCCGAGCTGGGGAAGAAATACTTTCTCAGCCTCAGGTTTGGTATGAAGCACAGTAGGGAAGAAAAGCGGAGCAGCTATATGGGTGGTACCCTTGCTATGCCTCTTCTGCAGACAGTCTTGGTCTGCAGCATAGCACCCAACTACCCAGTAATACTCATATTTTCTTAGTGGCAAAAATATAAAGCTGTGTTAAGACTTCACACTCTTGTGCTCTAATTGAAAATTACTGTCGTCTGCTTTATTTTGTGCAGGGTATGTAAATTCGCAGGTTTCAAGCTAGTTGGTAAACAGCCGTTCAACTGGCAAGACAGAACATGAGCACCATTGTATCTTGAAAGCAATTATTAGGATAGGCAAATATTTAAAATAAATGTAAGGTATACAAGAGCTTAGTGCATCTATGGCATCTCTGTGTGGACACTTGTGGCCCAATCTTCAAATAATGGTAACCTCCACATATAGGGGTCTCTTAAAGCCATGCCAAGTTTTGTCGTGAGCACAATTCATCAGATCCACGTAAAGGACACCTCGATTTTTAAAATGAGATATAAGGGAGAGATTCGGCTTTCTCAGTCATTGTGGGGCTAGATAAGGCATGAATTTATGCAGGACCTTTTGAAACATTCCATATTTTTACCCTTTTTTTTGCTGTGTTTAATTTTTAAATCTGGAATAATTTCAAACAGTTGAAAAGCCTTTGTTCTGGTGTCAGTACTTATACTGATGCTCCACAAATGCACCGTTTTCAGTTTTCTGGAACAAGACTCAAATCTGCGTCTTTTTGCCATCCACAGGTCACGTGTAGGTCTGCTGACAAAACTATTTTTTTCTTAAACCACTACCTGAGGCACATGGTGCTTTAAACAAAGAGACATCAGACAAAATGTATTAATTATAAAATCAGATCCCCAAAGTTTTATCAAAGAGTGAAGTGTATATCCAAGTATCTCTTCCTTTTACAAGTGTGATTATCTCAAGGTAACATTTCCTTTGAAGATGATTATCAAAGTCCGTTTTTGTTCTTTTGTGGATGTAGAACATATCTTTCCCTTAGGAGAAATGAGATTGCTATCTTACATCTTTTAATGGCATCTAAACTGAAAAGCAGTAAGGTTACTATGAAATGATCCACCTCCTTTGCATCTTAACCCTGGGGTGGCTTGGTTTCTATTTTCTGTTTAAAGTTCTGCTCAACCCCACTCCACTCCACGCCTCGCTCTCTTCCACCACCTCCCTATTTGTAAGAGCAACACAGTATAACACTTCTTCCCATGTCTGGCTGCTTTTAAACTTGGCCCACGCTGGGTACAGTGCTTGAAGTGAGCTTTACAAAATTATTTTAAAGTGAGCTGGGGCGGTTGCCACAGCAACCCACCCTGAGAGAAATCGAGGCTATAGATTAATCTACCCCACAAGATTATTCAACAGTACTGTATTTGTTCTTCATTCATTCAGAATATTCCCTCAGTCCATATGCTTTTATGATGAACAAAAGATACAAACTAAGATTATTTCAAAGATAAAAGGATATATATTCCAGGAGCACAATTTAAATGCTTTGGAAAGCATTGCAAAGAGGTGAAATATACATGATTCTTGGCAAAATCATTTAATTGCCCCAAAAAAATTGCAAGGTAGGCACAGCTGAGATATGAACTTTAAATAAAACAGCATGCCATTACTAAAAAGGTATTATACACATCAAGCAATGATTACAGAAAGCCTTTGTTGCAGGTATACCTGTAAGTACATAATACAGCAGGGCTTGCTTTCCAGGTTTTGCTTTTAACATTAAATCTGAAAACAATAAACAGTACTTTGTAATATTAAATGCAATAAATATTAAACACTCACCACATACACCCTCTTTATTGTCAAAATCATCCGCCTCTGATGCTTTACTTAATCTTTCCCATAGTAGTTACTTCACAGTTTACAATTCTTGTTCGGCACCTTAGATGTTTAAAAAGCACAAAAGTAGCATATTATTAAAATGCAAACCTATCACACTAAAATATATTTAAAGAGATTTATGAAACAATTTCTATAAAAAGAACATGACTCTTTACTGATGTGCACTTAGGCCTAAAAGGAGTATCACTTGTAAGTAACTTGATGTTTTCAGAAGCTGTAATAAATTCCATCTGAATCCTACGTTAGGGATGCTTCACTATCAATAAAATCACAAAACTATTGATCTTGGACTGTACTCACTCTCCGCTAGGTACTTAAAAAATTCATGCTTTTATGTGTCTTTTGGAAAACTTGTCCATGTCATTGTTTAATAAGCACTAATTTAAAAGTTCAGGTCAGATGGTAGAATGTTAATGCTTGGCATATTAATTTCTTCTTTAAGGACAGATGCATGCTGTGCTGCCACCCAGGGATGCATCTCCTTGGGTCTGCCTTGAGAAACGCAACACACTGTAACATAGAGATGACATTTTTTAGCCTAAATAACCATTTTTCTGTGCACCTGTATCTGTGATGAAGGGGTCCCCACAGAGACCTGAATCAACAACTTGGTCTGGAGTGTCTACAGCTCCTCTTTCTGCCTTGACTGCTCACACTCTGCACTCATTTTGCCCCTGTGATGACAACTCCTTTCTATTCCTTCATTTACTTATTAATTTAAAAGGGTTGGGTTCTCCCTCTCAGTGAGGGAGCAGCCTCCAGCCACCATCTCTTCAGGCAGAACAGCCCAGCAGCCCTTGTCCTGCCACTAAGTGAGCACTGCCTGAGCACCCAGTGATGGTAGTGGTGGGGTGGTCTGGGCTCATCTTGGCTGCGTCATCCCTGGTCAGTGTGTGGCTTCCAGTGTGAGGGATTGATGGTGCTGAGGTGCTGCAGCTGCAGCTTCCTCCCACCTCCTCCACCTCTGTGTTTCTGCAGGAAAACACTGAGGCAGGTGTGTGGGCGAGGGTTGGTGTAAATTTGGTGGAGCTAACGCAAGAGTGAGTGATCCTGGGGAGGGAGGGATGCAGTAGCAATCCCACTGTGTCTGAAGAGGAGCAGTGAAGGCCCTATGAGAGCAGTGGCTGTTTAAAACAGGATGAGGATGGTGAAGGGCTAGGAAGAGCCATCCTAAGCTTGGCTCTGGGAAAGGCTGAGAGCAGTAGCATCTCTGCACTTCCTCACAGCGTTGTCCCCATTGGACCCCTCTGAATTCTTCCACAGCCTTTGCTGACCTTGGGAATAAATGAGCATTACAGGTCTGGGAGAATGAATCTTAGAGTCATAGGATGGGTTGAGTTGGAAGGCACCTTTGAATGTCATCTAGGCTAACTCCCTGCATTCAGCAGGGACATCTCTGACTAGAGCAGGTTGCCCACAGTCCTAATAACCTGGCCTGGAATGCTTCCAGTGATGGGACATCTATAACCTCTCTAGGCAACTTGTGCCATGAGAGGGGATACCTTCCACCAGACCAGGTCACTCAAAGCCCCATTCTATGTGGCCTTGATGAAGTCACATGCAACACTTCAAAAACAGTTTACTTTGGGGAAGTTTGTTTGTTTCTAGCAATATATAAGATGCTACATGTTAAACCCATATACAGACCATCTATAGGTATTGAAAGGCCACAAGAAAGTCTCCCTGGAGCTTCTCTTCTCCAGGTTGAAGAACCCCTGCTCTCTCAGCCTGGCCTCCCAGCAGAGGGATTCCAGCCTTCAGATCACTTATGCAGTCTCCTCTGGACCCACTCCAGCAGCTTCATGTCTTGCACTGTAATACAGTTTGTAAAGCCCTGCAGTGCCTACAGGCTTCAGGGTGAAAATTAAGGGCCATGCTAGGTGAGGTACCCTGCTGCTGACCATCCATGGGGTTGCAGTGTGGGGAGCCAGGGGTGCTGGGGTCTGCAGGGAGAAACAGCACTGAGATGGCCAAGCCTGGTGAAATCACCGCACCGCATGGCTGATGCTGGGAGTGGACTGGTAGGAGGATGTTTGGTGTCTGGAAGTCCACGCATGAGCATATGTTACAGCTGGGGTGGGAGGAGGGAGGAGAGTGCAGCCCATTCTGGAAAGACAATGTAAATTGTGCTTCTTGTCTCAGTGGAGAGCTTGGAAGTAGAGTAATCTGTGTCATTATCTGTTACCTTACTAGGCTTCTGGAAAGTTGTGTTTTCAGTACCCCGTTTTCAAAAAAAGTGATTTTATTTTTTTAGTTTGTCCTCCCTTGCTGATATTTACAAGAAGTTTTGAGACGAAGAGACTGATTGTTGAGGGAAAAAGGCTGCCAAATGCATTGAATCGACAATGAAAAGGGACTTTGTTTGTTTTGCTAAACTGATCCAGTTCTAGTAATCTGAAGTGTTTCATTGTTACAAAAAGGCAGTTTCTGAAACTGTAGTTTGCCAGTTGATATTGTCCTTTAAATATCTCACAAATAGCTGTCCAAAGACTATTTTTATCTAAGAATTTTTTACTGTGATTTTTTTCTTTAATTTTATTTTAACAATGTTTAAAATCCAGACATAGGAAGTAACTTATTCATAGACAAGTGTTTTCTTTCAAAGAGTAGATATTACTATAGTTGTCCTAAAAGTGTAAAAATAGTGTTTATTACTTTGTGAAAGAGAGAATCAGATCTGGACATAGTGATAACCACTCAGGGTTTGTTTGTTTGTTTATTTGCTTTTCCATGCACGCTTTTTTTTGAAATAAGCTAATGTTTAAGTTCTGCCATTTGTCTGAACATGAGGCTGAATTTTCTTTCATCTGAAGGAGTTAACAGCTATAGAATTGAATCTTATTCTTGGCATGGAATACGGATGCTGTAGAGCTCATGCACCACGTCCAAAGTCCCCTGAAGTCTGTAGAAATCCAGTGCACTTCGACAAGTTTCGAATGAAACCATAAAATGGAAACTCATCCGTATGTCACTAGGCACCCTGACCCTATTCCTGCCTCAGATTTAATCTTCGGATATGCTGTAAGTCCAATTCCTGTACCAGCCACTACATCTCTGTAAGTTATTCAAATGTTCCTATCCTCCTATGACAATATTCCACTAAATATATGAAGTTTATATATACACATGTATGTATTCTAGGGGGACAACACTTATAGTCAATGATCTTATTACAGCGTAACTAAAGGAAGCATTTAATCTTCTAACCTTTCCCATGCTGAGAGTCAGGGACTTCAAATATTTGTGTTCAGACTTGCACAGAGGAAATATATCAAGGGTTTCGCAGTTCTGACTGTGCTAGTTCGGATTGTGTTAGTTCGGACTGTGTTAGTCCAAAATCAGCGAGCAAAACTTTAGTCTCCGACAGACTCCAAATCTTAGTAACTAGTTTCAATTCCATCTCCCCAATCTCTTAGATGTAAAGTTAATTGGTGAAATTTCAAGCTAAACTTTTTTTTTTTTCCCCTAATCAAAAAATATAAAAATAGATTGAATATGATCTTGGAGTGGAAATTTAGAATCAATTCCCTATCTTAATAGCATTTAAGTACAGGAATGTATTTGAAGAATAATTTTGGAAGTGTTGTCATCTTTGTGAACTGATGTTCATCAGTCTGATGATTCTGCATCCTCAGATGCATCAGAAACAGGTTTTTAAATAAACAAACAACCCCAAGACATTTGATGGAAATGTAACTTATTGTATGGATTAATACAACTGTGATAAAAGACTACCTAAACTATTAAACAGCCCTCACCCAAGAAATACTGTATCTTTACTGCTCATCTTGGTCACTCATATAGAAGAGCATGCTAGAGGAAGATCACTGGATCACAGGATGTTAGAGGCTGGAAGGGAGATCATCAAGCCCAACACCCGTGCCAGAGCAGGACCATAGAATCCAGCGCAGGTTGCACAGGAACGCATCCAGACAGGTCTTAAAAGTCTCCAGAGAAAGAGACTGCACAGCTTCTCTGGGGAGCCTCTTCCAGTGCTCTGTGGCCCTTACAGTACAGAACTTCTTCCTCACGTTGAGGTGAAACTTCCTGTGCTATAGTTTACATCCATTGCCCCTTGGCCTATCACAGGGTATAAGTGAGCAGAGGCTGTCCCTGTCCCTTCCTTCCTGACACCCAGCCTTCAGATATTTATAAACATTGATTAGATCCCCTCTCAGTCTTTTCTGGAGTAAACAGTTCCAGGTCACTCAGCCTTTCCTCATAAGGCGGTGCTCCAGTCCCTTAATCATCCTTGTAGGTCTCTGTTGGACTCTCTCAAGTAGATTCCTGTCACTCTTGAATTGGCGAGCCAGAAGTGGATGCAGGTGAGGTCTCACCATGGCAGTGTAGAGGGGAAGGAGGGACTCCCTTGATCTGTTGGACACATTCTTCTTAATGCACCTCAGGACCCCATTGGCCTTCTTGCCCACAAGGGCACATTGCTGTCCCATAGATAGCTTGCTGTCCATCAGGACTTCCAGGTCCTTCTCCATGGGGCTACTTGCTAGCAGATCATCTCCCAACCTGTACTGGTGCACTTTACTGTTCTTTCCCAGGTGCAGGACTCTGCACTTATCCTTGTTAACCTCCTTAGGTAACTCTTTGCCCAGCTCTCATTAGGTTTCTCTTTGCCTAGCTCTCCAGAGATATACTGTACCTTAGTGACTCTGTTCCAAAAGGCTTATGTCCAAGCAGAGACTAAATCAGAGCAGCCTCAGGACTGCTTGAAATTACAGAAGGGATCAGGTAGGTTCCTGCCAACTGCCAAGTGCAGTGCTGGGACTCCCTGTCTTTAAAATCTTTATCTGTCTTGCAATATCTTGCCCAGTCTCTAGAGATGATGGGAAGATAACTTTGTACTTCATTGTTAATTTATTTCATTGTTAGGTCATTTCAAAAGAAATTTCTGCTAGGACAATTCCCACCTACTTTCCTTCAAGAAGAAAGGCTCTCCAAAATTAGTTTTCAGAACTAGCATTGTAAATCATAGAATGTTTTGCACTGGAAAGGACCTTCCAAGGTCATATAGTGCAACTCTGGAGTCAGCAGAGACATTTGCAACTTGATCTGGTTGTTCTGAACACAGTTCAACTAGATCTGGAATGTCTCCAGGGCTGTGGCATCTACCACCTCTCTGGGCAACTTGGGCCAGCGTCTCACCATCCTCACTGTGAAAAATTTCTTCCTTTTATCTACCTTAAATCTCCTCCATTTTAGTTTAAAACCATTACCCCTTGTCCTGTCACAACAGGCTTTGCTGAAAAGATTGCCCTTAAGTAAGGATCACTTTTCTCATTCCTACTACCACATTTGTTTACCCATGTGATTTGACTCAGTTAAATTAAGAGAATCTTCTTGTGATTCCCTTTCATTTGGGAAAGACTGGGGGTTGGGAGAGGAGGAGTAAAGAAAGGATTTTTTTACGGATGGTGCATTCTTTCTCTTTTCCTGAAATGGGATTTCCCAATTAAGATATTCCAATATTTTCAGATAAAAATGCCAAAAAGATGCACAGTCCAAAATAAAAAATATGATTGCACTCCCTTGCTAATCGTGTGACACTCAAGCATTTGTCTATCTTGCACTGCATCATGATGCAATACAGAAGCAGACAACCATAGATGGCCAGAAAAGGCTTAATTAAGTACTCTGCAGCTGCTACAAATTAGATCAGCATCTGCATCTGTGTAGACAAAGAAATTCATGGTAATTTGGAGGGCCAAGCAAAGTAGAGAATTGTTTTGGATAGAACCCTTGCTACAATGCAAACAAAATCCAAGTCAGACCTGTTCTAAGGTTAGAAGAAAGTTGGTCAACTTCATTTTCTGTTGCTGAAAGCTGATACGGCTCCTCATCCTGGCCACAGATATAGATTCCAGCACACCACATGAAAGGCTGCTGTTACGGTATTCCCAACTTCACAAGGATTTTTTTTTTTTCCCCTGGTAATTATTATTATTGTTTAATCAGAAACCCAATTCTCAGGAGTTTTATAGACTTGTTTTTGAGAGATATTTTAGACAAGCACCCAGCTTTTTGGCTGTTTCTCTGATAATTTGCCTCTATTTCAAATTGTGTACATCTTTCTGGATCCAAGGTTGGAGTAAATAATATGCAAATTTTAAAAGTCAATCACCCTGCCTGTTGTAACAGTGTGCTGCGTAGTATTTGCAGCATAAATTGAGTATAGAGTACAACAGCAATAGATGAGTATGTGGAATGAGGTGATAAAGGTTTTGTTGGCAAACTTTAATACAGATATGCCTACATGGAGATTTTAAAAATCAGTAGGTTGTTCTCTGGGCATATGGGGAAAATGCACTGATTTTAAGTGTTTGCAGACTCCTCAGTACTAAATTAATGTTATTCTTTTATGTGTTTGAACTGCTCCAAACACAATAGTGTACCCATAAATGTGTCTTTTGTAACTGCTGTAATGCTGGTATTTCTAAAATCAAAATGATAATTAATATCAAACTTTCATTAGATATTTAAGAGAGGCCTTTTGAAGGCTGACAGTTGTTGTTGATAAGTGAAGAATATCTTGTAACCTCTGTGAGCATAAAATGTAGTTGCACAACAGTTGGGTCAGCTTTTAGATGTACTTGTGCCACTTATGTTCGTCTATGTTAAAACTGCTATGAACCTCCAGCTGTGATGTCATCGGTTATAACTCTTCCTATGGAAGTGCTTAAAAAAGTTGATATTACCAAGCTTAAAAGGAAACTGAGACTCAGAGGTCATGTTTGGATATGTGCTTTGGTTTAAATGTATTTAATCTGAAGTTACTGTTGCTGTCCTGTGATCTAGTTCGAAGATCTGTGCAGGGATAGGGACAGATTTGAGTTCCCATTTCTGGTGTGTTGCATTCTGCGAGCCTGCACCAATCAGACAAGCAAGATCTGATTTCACCTGTGACATTACAGGGAGCTACAGTGGCATGATAAAAGGAAAAGAAACATGGTTACTGAATCAAAGACCTTTTTGGAGTTGAATGATTATTTTTGTCAGGAAAGTAAGTACCACGCAGAGACGACTTCAGTTCTTTTTCCATTAACCAATGAATCTCCAATCAAATATGCATTGAAACCTCTTGAACTGACCCACTACATCATTACCCTTTCCATTTTCAAACCGAATAATAAATAAGTTATGATGGCATCATTATTTATCTTTACTTTTTACATCTACAGCAGTCTGAGGGTCTGTGCTCTGAAGTCCCTTTGCACTAGTATCTCTGGACATGACTTAATAATTGTCTTCTTGGCTATGACTCAGATGCAGAAGCAAGAGCTGGAGGACAAGTATGTGTTTGGAAGGGAATGATGAGATTTTCTAGCTTTCAAGGGAGACTGAAGGGCCTTTGCGGTCTAGATAGACAGGGTGAGGATGGGCTAAGCATCACATAGTCAGTAGCAATTTAAGGACTGTTGCTAACAGGGATAGACAAACTGAAAATTTCTGGATTGTTGCGAGATTAAGCAAGGACTTCCCTTATCCTTTTTTTCAAATAAAATCCAGCAGTTTTGAAACTATTTAAAAGAATAGTTTCTTCCATGAATGATGGAACAAGTCCCTCATTGCTCTAAGTGGGCAAAGAAGAATATTTCTGAAGAATAATATAACCCAAAAGTTCATTTCAGTGAGGCTGTATGTCCCTAAAATCTGAAGTGCTATCAAAAGTATAGTATTTGAGGGTGGAATGGTTAACAAAGGCAGTTAGTGCAAGGACACATAATTAAATGGACCGGCACGTCTTTCCAAGGGGAGGAACTATCTCCTGATACACAGGAGATTATTTCACACACTCCTCTTTTTCTCAACCTTAGTAGTCTCTTAATTAATTTTTGTAATTATTGCACACGATATTAATTTGCTATCGCCAAGCATTCTCCTACAATGATTTCAAACTCAGGAGGTGGATTAATGCCAGAGAAAGAGCTATTTGCATGTAGTTATATTGGCTGGGGAGTATCCTGCCACCACTTAAAAAAAAAAAACCCTGAAAAAAACCCAAAAAGCAAAGCTGAAAATATCTATAGCAAAAAAACTACAGGAATCATTGATTTTGTACGCTACCATGCCATTACTGGTGTAGTGATTAAAAAACCAGGGAGTTTTGTTTTACCCCCTCCCCCTTTTTTTAAACAAAAAAATTGGTTTGGTTTGTTCGTTTGTGTTTTTTCATTTTTTGGTAAAAACTCCTCCAAATGAAGGCACAAACAACCCAGATACAAGAAGGTTTGTTTTGCTGAATTAATCCTTAGCATCTGTGTATCATACTATTCAGCCTGACAGATGCTGTCATGTTTNATGCTTCCAACACACCTGTGTACCTTAGCTTAAATCTAGATGCTCATCCTTTGTAAATTGCATTTATTGAACTTGATTTAGTGCCTTCACTAGAGATTTCTCAAGTGGTGCTTTCAGAACTTGCCTCATAATGCTTGACTATGCAACAAGAAATTAATATTTTCATTTCAGAAGGCAATGTGGTGAACAGTTTGTGTAACTGTGCATGGTGACAAGGGCTGTGCTGCAGGGTCTGTCCCAGTTCCCTTGTTTATGGTGAGCTGGGCATTGCGTTTTTGAAATAGGATAGCAGGGGAGAGCTGTGAGCAGTGGTGGGGAGTGGTATGGGAATGCTAGGGGTGTCTCCTCATGGGAATTGGCCACTGTGGGGTGCAGGGGTGGGGAGCAGCTGTGGCAGAGTCCCTCTGCAGCCACTGTCAAAGCTCAGGGGTGGGGAAGACCCCAGGGGAGGTAGTAGCTCTGCCAGCACACTGGCAAGGAGAAGAAATCTCCCCTGCTTCCCAATATGTATGCAATCATTTGGTGTTCACTGTGGTGGTCTCAGACTCAATGAATTTTTGAACAAAACTCCAAAAGAATTAAAAGAATCCTATGAAGAATGTTATTTTGTAGAGTAAGAGTTTGCTTACTCTACTAGAGGAAAAATAATTAGAAATCTAAAGTGTATATATACACATATATATGTATACATTAATGCACTTTATATGCACAGGATTATATATATACACACTTTAAATTCATAACAGACATATAAAATGGAAAATTTGCATGTTTTAAGTGCTCATATATGAAGCAGTAATTAAGGCAATTCAACTTACTGTCTCTCCCTAATTTTTGTCATGCAGTTCATCTTCTCTTTTAACTTTTAAATGAGACTTCATTGCCTTCAGTGGAAAGTGTCCAGTTTTCACCATTGTAAGTGAAAGGAGAAGGCACAATATGCTTTGAAAATTCTATGTATCTCTGTGTGAAATGCTTTGAATCAGCATTAGAAGAACACAACGTACAGTTAATAAGTTGCAATTTTTGCCAAAGCTTTGTGGTTAAATCCCATTTTATATTTACACGCACTGTGGAATAAATAATATAGATGTATTCCTGACACTAAAGCTTGGATTTATTGGAAAAGACAAACATGTGGCTGAAAGCTGAGCTAGACTGTAGTTTCTCAAAATAAAAGAGATAAAAAGATAGTTGTAAAAGAAACTATCATAGCTGACAAAACAGACACCAGAGCTCTTAGTTGATAGGGAAGGGTTGGTACAGAAATAAATGAGTGTAGCAGGTATTTTAGAGCTGATTCTCTTTCCAGATGGAATAGTAGTAAAATTTCAGTGAATTAATTAAGGTTTTCCTATTTCTTGATCTCTCAGTATTTCATTAATAATAGAAATGCTTCAGAATTTAACTTAATGTGCTCAAATCTGATGATGAGAAAAATAAGAAACAGACCAACAAAGAGCACTCATTTAAGTTTAATTGTCTGGTGTGTTTAATTATCTTTTGTGATATGAAACCACCTTTTTTCTAGAAAAATAAAACATTCTGTACTGAAGTTTTATTTTACAGAATATTTTTTTTTTCTTTTCCTAAATGCAGTAAACTACGGACTAACTTACTTTGAATTTCATTAAATTATCCAGGAATTTATCACTTTATCAATTTATTACTGTTTCTGAGCCTTTAAAATCAATGCTGTAAAATGCTGATAAACTTAGAGTGCAGAGAATTAAAGGCTCTAAACCAAAGGTTAAATGCTTTTCTTGGCTAGTGTAGTACAGACAATGTCTAGTTAATTCTAGGCACTGCTGTTACTATTTACTGTCTTTGGCTTTATCAGTGCTTGCTTTTAATGACTGTTTAGTGGATTTCGTTTCTATACATTACAAATGTTATGCATGCAACAGCGATGTTTTACAGGCATTGCTTAGTTTAAAGGCAGCTCTAATTTTGGTGGATTTTTTTTGTTTTATGTTTCGTACTTTATGTGAGAAATTATCTTTCATATTTAGAGGTTTATTTTATGCTTTGACTAGCAATACTTTATTTTACTGGTCTTTTATTCATACAGTAGGATATCCTTGCAGCAAACAAAACTGTGATTATTTTCGTATAGCACATTCCAGAAACAGCAACAACAACAAAAATCTTGGCTGCTCTTTTCCTCTCTCCCAAAATGAAGAAAATGAGCAAGAATTAAGGCCTGATCTAGCTCTGCTGAGGCTGGAGTTCCCTGTCAACTCGGCTGGTCCTGCATTAAGCAGCCTGTTTGAAAAAAATCATTAATCAGGGCTGTTTACAAGGGTCACAGGTATTATTATGCAGTGTAATCTTAAGGTATCCATTGCTGCTAAATAATTCATTTTATTATAAAGGGAATAGCCACAACAGTTTAACTGTACATTGGAGTATAATTCCTTGCTTTCTCTTTAGTTGAAGAGATTCACATGGTCAAGTTTTCTGTCTGTTTACTTGCTTAAATAAATGTTTTCAATTCAACACAACAATTTCTAATAAATGCTGTGAAACAAAGTTAAAAGAATGAGTTATTGAAATAGAATCATAATTAAAATGCCTTTCTCCCCTCCTAAATATTTATTTTAACATTTGGTCACATTTTCCTACATTTTCACATTAACTGAAATCTTATTGTTCTAGTAGCTTCCCAGCTCTTATGCAAATTAAAGAATACACAGAGACATAATCTGTAGTTTTAAAATAAGGAAAATTCTATAAATTCATGCTATCTTTGAAAGATACCCTGCCAAACAGCGTTTTCATGTAGCTTCTGTTTTGTAATTTACCTTTTCTTTTCCACACAGCAAAAGGCAACACTTTTCTGTGACAGTCCTTTGAATATCCACTCTTGTATAATGGTCCAAATACTGTTAATTTTGCTCCCTTATTTATTACAAAATAATCTCATGTTGATGTTCAGGAATTTCTAAGGCTCTGGAACATCCACACAGGGAACAGTCCACAGGTAGCACACCATTTATGTTTATTCAGAAATTGCCAGGATAACTAATTTATTTTAGAGAAAGCAGATGAGGGGGGTGCAGAATACACCCTCAAGTGCTGCCTGGCTTCTGGTGTTCCTGTGTGTATTCCTCTATTTTCTTTCCTTTCAGATTCACAGAAACAGTTTGAAAGAAACTGACTATAAATATCCAGTCACTTTCAAGAAACTTTTCTTGGCAACAGAAGCTAAAATCAAGCACCATATCAAATAAAATGAGAAGCATGCTGCTAAGCTTATCTGCTTTCTTTTGAAGAAAGCTTTGTGAGTGTAGCCATGAGCCTGGAGCTGAATCACCCAGTGTTGCAGCAAGAAGAACAGCTCCAAAGTCTTAAGAATA
>WBNM01031116.1:2328-13465 GCA_013399055.1 Ramphastos sulfuratus | reverse complement strand
CTGTCTGGGCTGCACTCACACTGCAGGCTCATGTTGAGCTTTTCATCACCTGAGACCCCCAGGTCCTTTTCCTCAGGGCTGCTCTCAGCCATTCCCCACCCAGCCTGGAGTTATGCTTGGGATTGTGCCTACCCAGGTGCAGGACCTTGCAGGATGGATCTCTCCACCCTCAGATTCTGTGAAAATCATAAACTTTTAGGAAGATAACAGCTCCCCCATGCAAATGGGATTTAAATGACTAATTTTTCAATTCAGAGGCTGTAGCTGCTGCAGGTATTGAATTGCACAGCTCACAGAGAGGAAAACACCGTCAGTGCCAGCTGGAAACATTTCAGCACAGGAGGCAGCAGTCTGCATTTCAGGCAGGTGTTTCGGTCGTGCTGTGGCTAACGGCCGTTTAATGAAGCATATGCCTCAGGGACACCAAGTTTGGGGAAGAAAACCTCCTCCTGGATGTGCTTGGCTGCCAAGTAGTCTTAGAGTGACTTGGGAAGACGCAGAAGTCATGCAGACCCTCGCTGCTGGTGTGATGACCTCTCCTGGCACAGTGAGGAAAACCTTTCATCTCACCTGTCTGCAGAGCACCGCGAACCCCTGCAGTTCAAGGATGCGGTGGTGCCGAGGGGACCACATGCACATAATGAGGAAGAACAGAGGCAGATTTTTCTTTTCTGCTCACCCTGCTGTGGAAAGCACAAATGATGAGACAGAAACCCTGCAAAATCAGGAGGTGGTACTGTTCTGTGTCCCTGTGACTTATTAAAAGTAGCATCTTTGTCCTCTTGAAAAGACAGCAACAATTCACATTTCCCTGTTTTGTTACTGCCACCTTCCCTGTGCTGACAAGTGATGCTGCAGAAGTGGGAAATGAAGGAGATGAGAAGGCTGCTTTTGAGGTTACCTTCAGTTATGTCCTTGGTTCAGCTGCTGCACAGACTCCAAAGACAGAAACGACTGATGTCAGATTGAACTTCTTTCCCCTGCTCTTCAGAGAGATGTTTTGAAACAGGTTCACAGGTGCTGCCCCACTTCAGGTCTGTCACCAACCTGAAAGAAGAGCTGGATGCTGATACATTGCTGTTTGTTACATGCAACAGAGGCTCAGAGGGAAACTTTCATTTTATATGAGGAGGNGGGAGGCAAGGGGTTGGAACTAGATGATCTTTGAGGTCCCTTCCAACCTTACCATTCTATGATTCTAAGAACCCTGTAGCTGTTGCCTTTTAAAGAAAGGAACTCCTTCAGCTTCATAGATAAGGTTAGCCACAGCTACAGTCTGTGAAGCACTTCTCTTCCTGAAGATTTTTTTTTTCTCAAAAAACAAAATCTTGAAGGTAAAATTTCTCAACATCTTCTACCAAAAGTTGTGACTTTCAGTTAAGACTTTGGAGTATGAAGGAGCAGATAGGAAAGGTTCTGTGAGACATTAAATAATATAACATAAAAGAGGGAGAATCCACAATCCTCAGGAAACAAAGTGTTGGAAAACCACAAGGAGAGGGAAGATTATAATAAATTATTTGGACAACATATCCCCCAATTCTGATTGTTTCAGTTTTATGATTTATTCAACTTCTCATCTGATCTTCAAGAGCTAAACGTAAACGGGGAACAGTAAAATGAAGTAGATGTGCAGTACCTTTTAAAGCGTATTGCCTCTATGTCCCATCTCTAAGGGATGCCACAGGTCTGAATTTGTGAGCTCATGCCTCCCCCTGCTGACTGCCTCCAGTGAGCCCCTCCTTGGTTGCAAGCAAGAGAAGGCTGTGATTTTTCCCTCCTGGTGAGCTGATGTTGCTCTCCGTGCCACAGGCAATGACTGCGATGTGTAGGGAGCTGCTGGATACAGACGGCTCACATCAGCTTCAGCCCTGCAGTGCCAGTGGTGATTGCTACAGCAGTGCCATGTCCCCCTGCGTGGCATCTTCTCCCTGGGTCCCACTGCCACTGGAATTCTCCATTAGCACTAAAATATTGTGTGAACCTCTCTTTAAGGGAAACTCTGAAAGCTGTGGGGTAGAGGCTCAAATAAAGTTGCTAAAAGTTGAGAGAGACAAGCAAGGACCTTAGATCAGATCACTAGAGTACAGCTAAGTGTGTGAGAAATATTTTTACTGATTTTTTTTTCCCCAGTTTGACTATGTCTGTAACCCCCAGTTGGTAGAAGTTTAAGACTCTCTTGCTCCTTACAGGCAGCTACTAAGTAAAACCAACCATGGGAACAGCAAAACATAAAGGGCTTTGGTTTCTTATCTCTTTTCCCAGGGAACCTTCAGAAACTCTGTGTCCTTGCAGCAGACACATGCCCTTAACACAGGCAAAGGCAAGCAATGTGCAATCTCAGCACTGCAGGATTAAAAAAAAACAAAGATCATGCTCCTTGTTCTGAATTGGCTAAACAATCCTGAAAGTCCTCACGATGGTTTTCCTCTTTGCCAGGGTTGGGTGACTAAACACAACTGTTCTGGGACAAGTGTTTTAAGTGTCCATTTTATTTTGCCTTCTAGAGCATTTCCTTGAGTTAGAGGCTGTTGGATCCTATTAAGGACACAGATGAGTTTAAAGTCCATTGTAATGGAAGCAAGATTGTTAATCAGGTTCCCTTTGGGCTTAAAAGCACAGGTGAAAACAGTTCCTGAGTCCTCCAGGAATTTTGGGTTGTGGAAGTTTTGTTAGAATGCTCCAAAGAAAACTGTATCCTTTCAAAATAAAGCATGCCAAATGGAATAGCCAAAGCACCATTGTGCTGGGAGCTGAAGGCTGATTTAATGGTGCAAAAACCAATGACCAGGCTGTAATCACCGAGGGCTGTGTTGGGAAGCTGAAATTGCTATGGGAAAGGAGACAGGAGAGCAGTGGCTGCTGTTGCTGCAGCTGTGACTAAGATAAATTGCAGCAAAGAGTTATGGAATAAATGGATGCATTAGAAAACCCAGCACATTAGAGCACTTGAAAGGACACCCAGAGCATCAGAGAGCTGGGCTGGTGAAGAGCTAAAGACAGCATTGCCTGCACAGATGAATTACTGACCTCCACCTCAGGACTGTAGCAGCCAGCTGGTGAGTTACAGAGGCAGCAGCATCAATGACAGTGATGTATAATTAGCCTTGGGATATATTTTAAAATTTTCATATAAGTGCTGAATTAAATGTTTGCCCAGAGCACAGGAAAAAAGCACAGGATGGCCTTTAGAATAAATAAAAAATTAGGCAGGAGAGAGCATTTATTTTTTTTACGAGCCTGCAATTCTGATGTTCTGAAGAGACTCCAAAGCTCTCTGCAATTTATGGGCCAAATCTATTTCTTGAAAGCCATGCCAGGACTATTTTTGAGAAAGGAGAGCTACAGCTCAGCCTTGGAACTGCTCTAACACTTAGACACAGCCAGCTGTGACAAATGTAAAGCACATTAAACAAGAACAAGGGAAGGCAAATTGTGTGCAACCTGAGTGGAACAAACTGTTGCAATGTTAAACCATCTGAGATTTCCTTCTATATTATTACCTGCATTAAAAATAATTTTGGTGCTTTTTTGTTTGTTTGTTTGTTTTTAAGCCTGTGTACTTTGTACTGAAAATTGATATTTTAAATTAAGAAGTGAGTCAGTGTTGTGGGGCAGTCATGGATGGACCTGTTTTGAACTTGGTGTTAGCAGCTTGTCTTTATTAGACAATACANTGGGAAGAAGGTGGAAGGGTGGTTGGGAGCCCCTCCTGGGGACTCTGATTTCTGGGAGGGGTGTTGTGTTTCTGTATTACCTTTAACTTGTATATTTCTGTAAATATTCCTGTATATTGTGTATGTATCTGCTTGTATATTGTGCTAAGCTGTAAATAGAGCTTCAGTCCTTAACTTCCAGCTGGCTGAGTCTAGTCTGGGTGATTTTACAAAATGTGGAGGGGCAGGGAACTCCCAAACCATCACAACCAGGACTAGAGGCATGGTCTCATTTTTCCAAGGGAGAAGTTTGATGAGCTCTGAAAATAAGCTCTGTGGATTCTACATCTTGAGTCATGTGTATCAGCAGGGTTTGCTCCTGGCTGGAGGTCTGGCTACAGGAGAGGATTGCACCAAATGCATCCTATTCCATGGCTGGAGTAGGATCTCCTGCCAAAATATTTTTTTTTCCTGAATTTGTGCTTGTATAAAGAAGACTTCAGAGTGAAAATGATGCTTGGTTTCCAGTGACAATCCCCTTTCTCCACTTTATACTATTTTTGTCAGGTCAATGTAACTCTATCTTTAATGGAATTACAGAATGGTAACTTCTGTAAGGGCTCTCTGGAGATCATCTAGTCTCTAGCTGCCCAGGGTGATTTTTCTACTTCCCACAACTCTGCCTGAAAGATTGTCCTAAAGCTGCTCTCTCCTTCAATTAATTGAAATCCCCCAGTCTGAACACAACACCACAGGTGAATCCTTCATGGCCGTTTGCTGTCGTGCCAGCAAAACTCATTAGTTTAAACATTTTATGTCACATTTTACTCCTCCTCATGCTGTGTATAAGAACCACATCCATTCTAGGCCTCCTTTTGGAAGGGCTAACTAAGACAAGCTTTACAGTTGTCCTTTGGAAGAGAAGCTCCAGTGCCCATCATTTCACTGTTGAGCTTCTCCTTGTGCCTGTTTCAGAACAAAGTAGGGTTTTCCTGAGTTTGAGTGGCCAAAAGGATGAACAGCATCCAGATGGGATCTCACTAGTACCTGGTACCATGGCAGAAATTACTCCTTTTTTTTTTTTTTTTTCCTGTAGGAATTCTTCACTCAGGATCACATCAATCTCTGCTGCTGCTACACCACATTGGTTCATGGATATTGTGTGACCAATACCAAAAGCTTTCTCCTCCTTATCCATTTCTGATGGGGGGAAATCCTAGCTCAGAGTGGGAATCCCAGTTTCTCCTTAAGTGACCTTTACTCTGCTCTTGTGAGATCCCACCTCAAATATCTGTATAACCTTAACTCCCTGGGGAGGTTAACCTTAGTCCCAGGGGAGGGACTATTGACAAGGTCTTGCAATGACAGGACAAGGGGCAATGGGTTTAAACTGGCAGAGGGGAGATGGAAACTGGATGTTAGGAGGAAGTTGTTTGCAGTGAGGGTGGTGAGGCACTGGCACAGGTTGCCCAGGGAGGTTGTGGCTGCTCCCTCCCTGGAGGTGTTGAAGGCCAAGTTGGAGGAGGCCTTGAGTGACCTGTGCTAGTGGGAGGTGTCCCTGCCTATGGCAGGGGGTTGGAACTAGATGATCTTTGAGGTCCCATCCAACCTTACCATTCTGTGATCTATGATCTATGATCCAAGCATAAACACAGTATGCAGGACTCTGACAGCTGCTCCCCTCCAAGAACTCAGTGCTTCCCAGGCCCCAGCTAGGTGCTTCACAACCCTCAATATTTAATCTGAGCAGAGAGTGCTCAGGAATATAACATGTAAGTGCTGAAAAGGTGTGCTGGTTTAAGGCTAATTGGAATATTTTAATAGAGAAAATTANGTGCCAGTGTCTCACCACCCTCACTGCAAACAACTTCCTCCTAACATTCAGTTTCAATCTCCCCTCTGCCAGTTCAATCCCATTGCCCCTTGTCCTGTCATTGCAAGACCTTGTCAATAGTCCCTCCCTAGCTTTCCTGTAGCCTCTCTTCAGATACTGGAAGGCTACTCTAAGGTCTCCTTGAAGCCTTCTCTTCTCCAGGCTGCAGAGCCCCAACTCTTGTAGCCTGTCCTCATAGCAGAGCTGCTTCTCAGCCTTTTTAATTGCTCTAGCCATGATTGAGAAGGAAGCAAACGAGGAGAGAAAGAAGGGATTGGAAAGCCACAAGTGCTGAGAGGCTGCTGAGCTGGGAGGACAGAAGGCAGAGAATGCCATACCAGCAGGCAACCACACAGAGGGGGGGAAGGAAGGGAAAGGGAGCCAAGAAGGTTATGTGTGAGTGCAACCAGCAGAGCCCACAGAGGATTTTGCTCCCTGGCAACTTCTTCACTGCACAGTGAGTGTGGGAACAAATGCTAGAGGGTTACAGGAAGTCTTTATGACCTTCCACTTCAGCTCAGGATAGAGTCGAGCTTGTTGAAAGCTTAATAATTTTCTGGCCTTGCTTGAATGCAGTAACTTTTGTCTTTGAAGTTGTGGTGCTCTGGTCTTCAACAGGACGCTGAGAGGAAATCAAGTGCACCCAGAGCCATATGTACTCAGCACTTAGGCTGAGGTCAAGCAGTCTTGGCATCACTTTTCATCTAAAACGACTGAAATCTTGCGCAAGAAAGGTGACTGGTTTCACTGGACTGTTGCTCAAGAGTTGGGGAGCTCCTCTGAGCTGCAACCAGTGGCCTAAATGGGGATCTTTGAAGGACTGGGGTGAGCAGGAATTGATCTTCAACTAAGCCACAGAAAATTACTATTTGCGGCTGCGGAAGCTCCTGGACAAAGCTATACACAGACCAGTACGATCTAAGCCATGCTGATTTATTGAACATCAACATTCACTTCTATACTTTCTAACAGACTGTGCAGGTTAGCTCATTGTTAACCAATTGGTCCAAGTCATTAAGGCACAAGCTCTGTGGCACTGGCAATTGGTCAGTCTGATCTGTTCCAGCGCTCTGCATGTGAATCTCAGTTTCTGATTGGTTAGTCTTATCCGTTCCAGCGCTCTGCATGTGAATCTCAGTTTCTGATTGGTTAGTCTTACCTGTTCCAGCGCTCTGCATGTGAATCTCAGTTTCTGATTGGTTAGTCTTATCCGTTCCAGCGCTCTGCATGTGAATCTCAGTTTCTGCTTTAACACCCTGTTATTGATCTTCCTTCTGTGGAGTTGCTCCCACCTGGGGTCCTTGCCCTTCAGATGAACCTTCATGCAGCCTGTGAAGCTTTTGGTTCACAACTCCCAGTTATGACAATCGTTAACACAGGTCAGATTGCTCACATGTCCATTTAATGCAAGGTATTCCTCCACATGCAGATACTTTCCTCCTTTCTGGACTTTATACCTTTACACATTTGATCTTTTCTATGCAGCAAGAAGGAAATTCCCATATTATTTCAACAAATTTCCCTGGGTGGAATTTGTCTTTCAGGGCAAGAACCATTCAGTGAAGGTGTGTGGTAGGATGAAGAGTGCTGGGAGAAAACAGCAGAGACAGTTTGAGTAGACAAGTAAAATCTGTCCTGGTGGAGGACATGACATTTAGTGGACTTTAACTGGTTGGATTTTTTGATTTATATTTCTCCCTCTGAAAGACAAAATTAGATTAAGAGAGGCACAGGTAAGTGGAGATAAAGATAGTGGTGCAACATTGTTACTCCTAAATTAAGCAGCTGAAGGGTCTTCTGCAAAAGACTACAGGGTGTAGTGTGAGAAGCAGAGAGAACTGGCTAAACCATTGTTAGTAACTATGGGAAATAAGAGCATACAAAAAAGAGTTGTACTAGCTGGAGATTCTCCAGTGTGTCTCTTGGGAAGAGATCTGGTGCAGGCTTTGGATGTGGAGTAGTTTTACACCAGAAGGGGCAGATTTGATTATCATGGAGGGAAAGCAGTGTAACAGAAGAATAAGGAAGATGCAACCAGAAATGAATAGAAATAGCCTCAGAATTAAAGGAAGTGCCAAAACTATTGTAGAGTCCCATGAGTATGGACCTAGGGTTGTTGACTTACTTGCTGCTTGTGCTAGGGCTATCAGTTCTGCTCCTTATGCATTTGGTGGTGGTGGTAAAGCTCCTGATTCTCACACTCCATTGTCCACCACATTTCTCATGCTGGATCCATCCACATATAAAATTAAATCAGGGTTTAACATGGGTTCATCTTGTAAATCCTCTCACAGCTTACTAGTAGTCATAAAAACATTCTCACAGTCCTGATGTGGGGGTACCATCCTCTGGCAACAGCAAAAGTGCAGCAGAGTTATTACAATGCTTTAAAATCACATTGACCACCATTAATAAAAGGTTGTACCTGTGAGCTCTTTGTGGTGACTGAGCCTGAGTTGCACATTGCTTTAATAATATTTCAACCTCACGTGGCACAAACACATTTAACTGATGTCCCAAAATCAAAGGACAGCTTCTTTCTACCACTGTGGCTGCTGCCATGAGTGTTCTAAGTTGTTGAGGAGTATCATTTATAACAGGATCTAATTTAGCTGAGTAATTTGCTACAGGTCTCTGACATGGTCCCAGGTTCTGCATAATCACTCCACTGGCTATTCCCTTTCTTTCATGAGTATACAAGTTTAGAGGCTTACTATAATCCAGTAAGCCTAATGCTGGAGCAGTCATTAAAGCTCTCTTTTCAGTTTCAAATGCCCACTTTCTTTCTGGGCCTCATACCAGGGATTCTAACTTTTTTCCTGGCTTTGGTTACAAGCTGAGGTAAATTAATGATTGCTTCACTTCTCTCTGGATCTATTAACCTCTGCCCTTCCTTTAAGCTAAATCCAAACATTTCACTCCTGACACAGCTGTAACTTAGATGGAGATGCACAGTATCCCTTTTCCATCAATTTTGTATAGACATGTGCATACAGTATCTACCAAACAGTTATCTTTCCAATCACTCACTATCAACAAACTTACCATATCCTGTACCAATGCTGAATGTCTGGCTAGTTTTGTATCTTCCAAACTGGTTTTCAATATTCATGAGGATATAGTTGGTGAACCCACAACATCCTGTAGCAGCCTCCTTCAAGTTAACTGTTTACCTTCCCAGGTGAAAGCAACTATCAGTTGGCTCTCCTCTTTGACCAGTATGCCGAAAAATGCAGCAGTTAAATCTGTAACTGGGGAAAATCTTGCCCAGTGCAAAATCTGCAATAAAATGGTTGATGGATCTGGTAGAGAAGGGTGTGGCACTATCACATGCTCACTAATTTTCCTTTAACCCTGTACAAATCTATGCTAGGTTACCTTCTTTATTGGTTCTGGGTTTGGTAACTGGCAGCATGGGAGCATTGCACAGTGATTCTCATTCCTTCAAAACCTTGTGGATTTACTTTTGAACACTGGGATGAGCTTTACTTGGGATGGGATACAATCTTACTGCTGATGGAGCAGCCTGCTTTGTGCTGACTTACTTATTTTGGGACATCAGTTAAATGTGTTTGTGCCACGTGAGGTTGAAATATTATTAAAGCAATGTGCAACTCAGGCTCAGTCACCACAAAGAGCTCACAGGTACAACCTTTTATTAATGGTGGTCAATGTGATTTTAAAGCATTGTAATAACTCTGCTGCACTTTTGCTCTTGCCAGAGGATGGTACCCCCACATCAGGACTGTGAGAATGTTTTTATGACTACTAGTAAGCTGTGAGAGGATTTAAAAGATGAACCCATGTTAAACCCTGATTTAATTTTATATGTGGATGGATCTAGCATGAGAAATGTGTGATTGGATATGCAGTGGTGGACGATGGAGTGTAAGAATCAGGAGCTTTACCACCACCAACAAATGCATAAGGANAGGTTGTGGCTGCTCCCTCCCTGGAGGTGTTCAAGACCAGGTTGGAGGAGGCCTTGAGTGACCTGTACTAGTGGGAGGTGTCCCTGCCTATGGCAGGGGGTTGGAACTAGATGATCTTTGAGGTCCCTTCCAACCTTACCATTCTATGATTCTATGATTCTATGATGTGCTTTTGGAGTGTGCCATGCTATAGGAGCACTGTGCACGGGGAGGAGATTCCCGATTACTGCAGGAAAAAAGGTAGTGAATGGAAAGGAGATAAAGAAGCTACTACGCATTTGCCAGGGCAAATATCAGTGATATACTGCACAGCCCATACCTTGAGGGTTGGTCCTCTCTCCCAAGGAAATGCCTCAGCTGGTGCCTCTGCAAAAGCAGCAGCCAGACAGCAGGTATGGGTTTTCATGTTCATGGTTCAAAATCTAGAGGGACTGAGCTTTCCAAGTATGACAGAAACATATAGTGGGGTCAGGCCAGAAGAAAAAAATAATTGGAAAAAATGGGAAGTGACCAAAGACATGGACAACAGGGAGAAAGCCTGTCTTAGCAAGAAAACATTTAGTGGTCATTGCTAGATGGTTCCATGATCTCACGGTGGAGCAGAAAACATCAGGAACCAAGGGCAGTGGATGTGGGCAGCACCTGGGTTCTATGCTGCTGCAAAGAGGATTGCAAGTAAGACTTGTCAGCAGTTTGCCACTATCAAAGCCCCTGAGCATAAAGGCACATGATCCCCAGCATGTTTCCCTTTTCAGAAGCTATGGGTTGGTTACACAGCTATGCCAGCATCACTAGAAGACAAACATTTGTCGTGATACGAGACCAACTAGCAAGGTGGGCAAGGACTTTTCCTACCTGAAAGGCAGATTGGGGAACTGGTAAAATCTTACATGAGGAAATAACTCCTATACAGAGAGTGCCAGAAGTGACAGATTCAGACAGGGCCTCGCATTTTGGAGCACTATATGTTTAAGTCATCAGATCTTAAACAAATACACATTGGCCCAAATCATCAGGAAGGTCAGAGAGAATGAATACAATTATCAAAGTAAAATTAGTTGATATATGCATGCACATGGTTTTAAAATGGTCAGGAGCTGTAAATTCAGCTTTATGGGACATAAGAAATATGCCCAAGCAGCCTCTGGGATTCTCTCTGGCAGAAATACTATTTGCAGTGCCCAGAACCTATACTCTGCTCCTGTCAGACCCCATCTGGAGTACTGTGTGCAGTTCTGGAGCCCCCAGCACAGGAAGGACATGGAACTGTTGGACATGGTCCAGAGGAGGCCACAAAGATGCTCAGAGGGCTGCAGCAGCTCTGCTATGAGGACAGGCTGAGAGAGTTGGGGCTCTGCAGCCTGGAGAAGAGAAGGCTTTGAGGAGACCTTAGAGTAGCCTTCTAGTATCTGAAGGGGGGCTACAGGAAGGCTGGAGAGGGACTATTGACAAGGTCTTGCAATGACAGGACAAGGGGCAATGGGTTTAAAGTGGCAGAGGGGAGATTTAGACTGGATGTTAGGAGGAAGTTCTTTGTTGTGAGGGTGGTGAGACACTGGCTCAGGTTGCCCAGGGAGGGTGTGGCTGCTCCCTCCCTGGAGGTGTTCACGACCAGGTTGGAGGAGGCCTTGAGTGACCTGTACTAGTGGGAGGTGTCCCTGCCTATGGCAGGGGGT
>WBNM01031115.1:51072-72659 GCA_013399055.1 Ramphastos sulfuratus | reverse complement strand
CCCCCCAAAAAAAAAAAGAAAAAAAAAAAAGAAAAGAAAAAGGAAAAAAGGGGGCCACATAACCAGTAGGCGTAACAGTAAAGCCTACTGCAGCCCACTAACACGAACTGAGGGAAGTGGGGTAAAACCAAGCAAAGACTTCAAATAGGAGCTTCAAAGTAAGAAAGGGTGACTCACACCTGCAGATTTTACTGTTGTGTCTATTCAGATCCTGAACACAAATTTCATCATAGAAGTAATATTTATTCTATATTTCCACAGGATCAGGCTCTGTCTCATTGTACACACAAAGTCAGAACATAGCAACTGGTCCAAACAAACCAAAAGAGACCCAGGTCAGACAGGGAGGTAGGAAGAGGAAGATTTCTCCCTGTGTAATCAATTGGTTAACAAAATGTGGTGTAATTTCTGATGTTCTGGGGAAGAGGAAGAAAAACACCTACCCTTTGAATACTGTGGATTATTTCCATAACTCTTCCATGGTCAGACCTTTAGGTGAGGATGGAAAGAGAATGTCTAAGGGAAAGGGATTGGAAAATATCATTACTTTTAAATTTCTAAAACCTAATGTTGTGAAGGTGACTGAGTGGTAGTTGAGAAGTAAAACAGCAATGTGAGAGCAGAAAGAGTCAAGCAGAAGAGCTATCTTTTTCTTTCTCTCTTCTTTCCGGCTCCATTTCCACAGAATCCAGAGAATCTAATAGAGAATTGGAGAGGAAAAAAAAAAAAAAAAAAAAAAAAAGCCNAAAAAAAAAAAAAAAGTCCCTGTAGATTTATATTTTCTCTGAGGGGTCTTTTGATACTACAATTGTTTAGTAGTATAAAACCTGTAATTAGCTATTTGGGTTTTGCCTAAACTTGGGGGTACTTGACTTTAATTACTAATCAAATGTAACACTGCATCTGCATTCATTCAATCATCAGTACTAACTCACACATGCAAACCTTCTTTCATCTTAAGACAATAGAAAATTCTTTTTATTTGTTTTCACTCAGTTCTAACTGAAAATAACAGATGCTGCTAAGAAAGTTTGAGTGTTATGTTTATAATAGTTTTCAAAGCAAAACAGCCACATCCAAAGAGAGAAGAAAGAGATTGGATGCAGACAGGATTTAAATGGATTTGTTTGGTTGGTTGGTTTTGTTGTTGTTTTTGTTGTTGTCTGTTTTTTTGTTTTCTGTACTACAACACCAGAGTTTAGGGATGAAGCAAATATGCTTGACCAGTTAGTAGTAGAAAAGGATGTTTGTATGATGCAACTGCAAAGCAGTGTACTTTTGGTCTTATTTCTTCTCTGTTGGTTTCATACAATCTCTCCATGGGGATGAAGAGACAAAGCAAGCATTTATAAAGGCAGCTACTGTCTTCCCCTATTCAACCACATCTTTCCCTCACCTGTGGCCTACAGCCATTGGGAACTGGAGAAGTTACTGTTACACCTGGATCTCATCCCTGTCCTTTTGAAAATCTTTATCTTTTCATCCTCTTTTCAACCCACCCATCTTGCATGCTTTTTGAAGAACTGTGTTTTCATACAGAGGTAACTGGAGTGAGTGACCCAGCAAATTTTGGGACCAAACCAAATTTTGGTTTTAGAAGCATCAGAGACAATGAGTCTTGTCTCATACAAATGTGTATTTCTCAATATACTGTTTTTGCCATCCAAAAGGTGGAAGCTAAGTCCCAAAGTGCTTTCATTAAATCTAGAAGACTTTATATCACTCTTCACCTGCTTTTATTAAGCTGTAAGAAAATAATTATTAAGTGTGCTTTTCCCCCTTCTTTCTCTATATGCATTGACCCAGTGAACTGGAGAGTTAGGCAGAGAAGAACCTCGTGAAGTTCAACAAAGGCAAACACAGAGTCCTGCACCTGGGAAGGAATAAACCCCTGGACCAGTACAGGTTGTGAGCAGACCTGCTGGAAAGCAGCTCTCTGTAGAAGGACCTTCTGGTGGACAAGCTCACCATGAGCCAGAAATGTGCCACCATGGACAAGAATCCTAATGGTCTCCAGGGGTCCATTGAGAATTAATGTATCTAGATCTGGGCTCACCAGTTCAAGAGAGATGGGTAACTACTGGGAAGTGTCCAGCAGAGGCTATGAGGATGCTGAGGAGTCTGGATATCTCTCTGAGAAGGAAAGTCTGAGAGACCTGGGTTTATTCAGACTGGAGAACAGCATTGTGAGAGGANAGAGCCTGGACATGCTGCCAAAAAGGAACAAAGCCTGGGAGAGAGTCACGTGTCCCTCGGGGCTAGCCTGCAACACCCACCGGAGGAGGAGGAGCATAAGCCCCTCCAGAGCAAAACCCCTTCAATTGCTCCTCGAGGCAAAATGGACCACTGGCAGGAAAGACATTTGAAACCCAGCCAAACAGACAGGGTATTAGCACTGCAAGCAAGTGCTCAGGGCCCATTTTGCCCCAGCAGGACACCAGTAAAACAAAAAAAGAAAACAAATTGAACATGCCCTAAATCAATATTTGATGGCAGTATTGTATTGCCGCATCTTATTCTTAAAGGCTGTCAGGTACTCTTCAGACAGGATCCTGTAAATACTGAGTGCGGTTCCACACCAAATGGCGTGGATATGTTTTACACTGATGTGAAGTCATGAACTATGGATCTTTCTCCACTTGTTGTTGACTGGCAAAAGAATTTGAAACCATTACCAGGACTGGCACAAAAAGACAGAGAAAACAAATTAGAAGAAATTACTCTCATCTGACAGTTTTTCTGTATGAGCTTATTCAGCACCACAGCCACATCGTTCTGACATCCTAAATATTCTGTATGAATCAAATCCACAGCCTTCTTGAATTATAAAGATATTATGCATTTTTGTCATGTATATATTTTTGTCTTAATTTCAAACATTTCTTAAATGAAGATATTTTTAATACCTTCTGTCAGCAGACAGAAGTTCTACTAGGATTGAGCACTATTTGTTTTATTCCAGAGATGCTGGGGGGAAAAAAATGTTTTATCAATATTTAATTATTTATTTTTATTGTTGAGAAGAAGCAGTAATCCAAAAAAAGTCTTCACACATTAATAAAATATTATATTAGAAACCTAAATAATATAAAAAGATGCGGTGAAATAGAAAGGTGATTAATATAGCCAGCAATCCAAATATCAATGCCAGTTATATTTCATTGGAAGACAGTAAAGATTGAAAATCAAGCATGGTGATTAATTGTTTTCATTATCATTGAACCTGAAAGTTGCCTATATAAAGGAATCAGGTCGACTATATGAGCAAAGAGAGTAAGTATTTCAGTTAAAGACCAAGAGTGGTAGAAGAAAGAAGTGAGAAACAAGGAGAAAAAAAGTCTTCATTATTGCATTGTAAAAACACTTCAATGCCTATTGACTACCCTCACACCTAATTAAGAGCTTACTTTCTGTAGCTGGAATGATTGGTATTCTTTGGATAAATTGCACCAATTTTGGCAATGTAAATTAATTTCTCACACTCTCAGACCATAATCCAACTCAGTGTGCTTTCTTTACTTTCCTTGACACCAGCCATTTTGTCAAGAAGAGACAGCATATTTGTTGACTAGGTGAACTACACAAATCTTGGGAATTTGCCTTTCTGTCTTCTTACCACTTTCTATGCTGTCGTGATTTAACCCCAGCCAGCAGCTACACATCAGATAGCTGCTTGCTCATTCCTTCCCCCACCCCTTTGGGATGTGAGAGAGAATCAGAAGAGTAAACATAAATAAGAAAGCTTTAGACTGAGATAGAGTTTAACAGGTGTGATGAAACAAAATAATATTAAGCATTGGAACAGGCTACCCAGGGAGGTGTTGCAATCACTGTCTCTGGAGGGGTTCAAGAAACAGGTGGACAGGACAGGACGCAGTTTAATGGCCATGGTGGTCTTGGGTTGATAGCTTGACTTAGTGGTGTTAGAGGTCTTTTCCAACTGAAATAATTACATGATTTTATGAATAATTGTTATTAATAATAAATAATATATTTTAAAAGAAATGTAATTTTAAAAAATTAAAATTACAAGAAAAGAGATAAATAAATCCCAAGAAAAACAAATTATGTTATGCATTTGCTCTCCAACAACTGACTGATGCCCAGACTGTTCCCAGCTTTCCCCTTAGATTATATACTAAGCATAAGTTTATATACTGAGCATGATAATATACACCATAAAATGTCCTCTTGGATAATTTGAGTCATTAGTTCCAGTTGTGACCCCTCCCAGCTCCCTGTGCAATTCTTCGTTACTAATGTGGCAGGATAACAAGTTACAAAGTTCTTGAGAGAACTTGAGACTGTGTCCCCTTGTTCTTTTGCTGGTTGCCTGGGAGAAGAGACCGACCCGTACCTGGCTACTACTTCCTTTCAGGTAGTTGTAGACATCAATGAGGTCTCACTCCTGAGCCTCCTCTTCTCCAGGCTAGACAACCCCAGCTACCTCAGCCTCTCCTCACAGGGCTGTGCTCCAGGTCCCTCACCAGCTTTGTCACCCTTCTCTGGACACTTTCTAGTCCCTCAACATCTCTCTTGGATTGAAGGGCTCAGAAGTGGACACAGGACTCCAGATGTGGCCTGACCAGTGCTGAGTACAGGGGAAGAATAACCTCCCTTGTCCTACTGGCCAGGATGCCATTGGCTCTCCTGCCCACCTGGGCACACTGTTGGCTCATGTTCAGCTACTATCCACCAGTACCCCCAGGTCCCTTTCTGCCTGGTTGCTCTCCAGCCACTCTGGCCCCAGCCTGTAGTGTAGCTTGGGGTTGTTATGGCCAAAGTGTAGAACCCTGCACTTAGCTTTGTTAAATCTCATCCCACTGGCCTCTGCCCACCCATCTAGTCTATTCAGGTTCCTCCGCAGAGCCCACCTACCCTCCAACAGATTGACATCTGCTCCTAAATTGGTGTCATCTGCAAACTTACTGATGATCATCGACAAAGATATTGAACAAGATCAGTCCAGCACTGATCCCTGGGGGACCCCACTAGTGACAAGCCTCATTATTTTTGCCATGAATATCTGGACTAGACCCTCTGTGTCACTGGTGTGAGTTGAGAGATGACTTTATGAAGAAAACATCCAGAGGCAGAAGTGGTAAATGATCATGACAAAGTGATCTAGTGTTGAAAGATGCTGATTGCTACACTCAGAGATTATAAAGTTATCTAGTTTATATGCAATGTGTCTTTATTACTGATGAAACTTTTTCAGATTCAACAAAACTGCACAAAATCCTGCTCACCAATGAAGTCCATCTAAGCTTCTCATACAGAGACATAGTCAGTGCATTATGGAACAAGTGCACAGTGAATTGGTCAAAACCAAACACATTGGATCAAGATAGCTGGAAATTTACTCTCAGATAATTAGTTTCTAGTGTGTTACAGAAATTATTGCAAAGATGTAATTAAATGGCTCCAAAGGAATCTTGCACTGTGATGTTCTTGCTCTTTCCCCCCCTTGTTCTGTGGTGACCTGGAGCTTAGAGTGTTGCATATCCAAATGTCACTTCAGAGGGCATCAACTGAACTTTGGCTTCTCTAGCTCTTCACCATCTTCCTTCCTTCTCTCTGGATACCACAGGCGACTCCTGTAGAGAAGTGATGTTCTCCTTAACTAATTGAAGGAAACAAAGTAAATACGGTTAATATTTTTTAGGTTGTCATTAGGGAAGGCTAATCTTTTCTTTTGCAGTTCAGCATAAAGGATTTGGATTAGAAACATCCATGTAGAGTAAATTCATAGTGATTCCGTGTAATTTAATAAACAGAAATCTCTAAAGGAAAATCTCTAATATGGCTCTTTTACCAGTTAGTTTTTCTTTTATCCTGATACTGTCCACTCAAAATCAGCTAACCATGAAGCTACAGATATCTTTGTAGACCCCACAATAAAACAAGCACAAAAGTGATCAAGTATACAAAAGACCACTACAAATTAATCTTAATTCTTATTGCATGGGTATTTTTCCTTTGAGTTAACATACACTGATTAGAAAGGCTGAATCTTGTTTAATATACCCATGTCCACAGTGGGAGTTTTCAGTGAGTACAGTAAACAGGATTTGATGTCACTGGGCTAATTTCTGAGCCTCTCAGAACAATCGGCATCTGTACTTAAAAGCTTAAATCTTCTTTGTGTTTTTAATGTTCAGAAGGTGCATGGAAACTGTAGACACAGATGGAGCCATGGCTGGGTTGAGAGTGTCACTGCCAAAGCAGGCAGTTCAGCAAGTAAACGGCTTCTACCACTCAGAAACGTCTGCAGCTAACACTGAACTATAAGAAGTTAACTGAAATTACTGCAAAGCTCATTTCTGATTTTCAGTTCCACATAAAGCAGAGCTTTCATATTGTGTTTAGCACGTAGAGATGTTTCTTCTACCTAGAGAGATGTGTTGTGTCATAAAGTCTAGAGCAAGACGCCTTCAGTGGACACAAAATCATTGAGGGTTTGTCTGTTTGAAGCTCAGCCTCTCACAATATTCTCTGCAGAAGGCAATTGTAAAAGTCTGCTCACAGGAATTGTTGCTTTGGAGTCTGGCAGCTCCAGCTTCTAATTTTGTTGATCAAGATTCATTTCTATGTGTCTTAACCACATTATTGGCTAACAACACTATTTGGGCTTTTTGACCGAGTATCACTGTCCTCCAGCTAAGTTCTGACTAGTCAAAGTTAAGACATGTTCTTCAGCCAAGTTTTCTTTTTTTGCAAGATCTGTCAATTCTGGATTTTAATAAATATTTGAAGTAATTCATTATTACAAATAGGAACTGAAGTAAAACTATTATATTAAATTTCATCTGTGCTTTAGGGCCAAAGTTGAACTTCTCTATTTTCATTATCATTTGTGCATTATGCATTATGTTACTTGTGTCAGAAAAATTGCTGTTGAAGCGAAACAGAAGTTGGCTAAAAAAAAGGAGAAAAGAGAAGAGATAAAACATCCAAAGACCAAGAAACTTTCTTTCCCCTGTTAACTGTGATAACAATTAAAAGTAGAATAGTACTGAACTGTCCTCTCAGCTAAAAGGAAACTAAAAATTGACATGAAAATACTTTTGTACACAAGAGGTAGCATGTGACGGAAAGGGACTCATCAAAAGAGTGAAAAAAACCAGACATTTTCTTCTCTTTTATTTTTAATTTTCCTCCAATGTCAGTCCTATTTCTTATTTCACTCATATTGGTCAACTGTAGAGAGAAAAATTACTGATTTTTCTGTCTAACATGGAGATAATAGCACTATCTATATTTTAAAGTATCATTTTTCTCTGAATACACACTCTTGCCACTTGCCACTGGAATGCTTGTGTAAAACTTTGAAGTGATAGTCTTCTCAAGAGTTCCAGGAACATAAAATCCTGGAATTAAACAACTATGAAAGCCAGACAATAATTTAGGTGCACGAACAGTGTGACCACCAGTTTGAGGAAGATTCTCCACTACTATTCTGCCTTAGTAAGGCCTTAGTAAAGCGGGAATACTTGGTCCAGTTCTGGGCTTCTCATTTCAAGAGAAACTGGGAACTACCAAAGAAAGTCCAGTGAAGGATGACAAAGATGCCAAGGTGACTGGAGCATCTCTGAGGAGGAAAGGTTGAGAGACTTTTTGAGGCTGTTGAACCTGTTGAAGAGAACAGACAGAGAGGGGATCTTCTCAATGTTCAGTGAGAGCTAAAGGGTGGA
Organism: Ramphastos sulfuratus; assembly: GCA_013399055.1. Lineage (NCBI taxonomy): Eukaryota > Metazoa > Chordata > Aves > Piciformes > Ramphastidae > Ramphastos > Ramphastos sulfuratus. The sequence continues at coordinate 64,965 of WBNM01031115.1, read as the reverse complement.
GAGCAATACAATAGGGTCAGACTGTTGTCAGTGGTGTCCAGCAACAGGACAAATGACAAGAGACTCAAACTGGAACCCAGGAGGTTTCATCTGCATAGGAGGAGAAAATTCTTTGGTGTGAGGGTGCTGGAGCACTGGAGTAGGCTGCTCAGAGGAGCTGTGGAGTCTCCTTCTCTGAAGAGATGCCAAACCCTTCTAGACATGAGCAACCTGCTGTGGGTGACCACACTTTGGCACATGGGGTTGGATTAGTTGATCTGCAGTGATCTTTTCAAAGCCCCATCATTCTGTGATTTAATGATTACTTCTTTGGGGAATTTTAGGCAAGAATTGTTAGAATCTTGGACTATCATTTTTTTTCTAGAATTTTATTGAGGCTAGGAAACATTTTATTTTCAAGAGCATTCATTTTTATTCCTCAAGTAAAGAAAGAGATAATTCCTTCTGCCTTGCCTTGCTCTCTTTCTCCTTAAGCAAGCACACAATATGCAAACTAAAGAACTACCAGTGTCAGAGGTGACTCAGGGATATCACTGAGGTGTTTAATTCTTACCAGGAAGCTGCGCAAGGTATTAGATGAGTCTGAAAGACCAGTGAATGCTCTCCGTTCTATGTACTGCAGCTATGCAATATCTGCTGAAATGTTTCCATTCTATGTACTGTAGCTATGCAATATCTTCTGAAATGTTTCCATGACCTTCATATCTGTTGGACTTAATATGAAAATCCCTTGCTGTCATTTAGAAATATCTCTTTCTCACTGAAGAAGAAAACCAATATTTTCTTCTTGCCCTGAAACTCCTCCATGCCACCTTGACCAGCAAACTCCATTAAGAAGCCTTCCTGGCATGCTGAAGACACACAAATTCCCTTTGCCTGCTAGAGTGATTCCTAAATGGGTACAGACCACAGACCTTTTGTGGCAGGAGAGGAGATGACTGCCTAAATACGCAGGGTATCTGCTGTTCACTGTCACTTCTACTACACAAGTAACTCTGTTGTGCTTTTTTAATCACAATTTATTCAATTCCCTCCCTTAATCTATTCTTTTCTGTCTCTTTAAATTAGAAGAAAACAGAAATCCAGTTCTTAAAGCTGTTTATTCTAATGCCAGTCTTCCTGTTATTCTGTATACCTTCTTCTCTTGGGGATGTATTTTTAAGTTCAGTTAGTGCAGAAATTGGAGGCAAAAGAAAACTCAGACTAGTTTTTTTAACATTTGGTAGGATATTTAGTACTCTACAAGAAATGCAGATGAGCATCAAGAAAACAAAAACCTGTCCTGCCTGGCACAGCTAGGAAAAGGAATAGCCCCCTCACTATTTTTCTAGTCATTTTTTTTCAAGAAAATCACTCTTTAGTTACTCATTTCTTTTCCCCATGGTCAGGTTGGCTGCATCTCCAAACACTTGTAAGTACTGTATGTTCTGACATATCCTGAAGTCATGCATTAGCACCTTTTCATTCAGCAAAGGGTGAGAACAGATATCTTTTGGCAGCTGACAGCAGGGAGCAGGCAGAAAGGAGGAGAGTGAAGCTGTAGGACTAGGACACTGTGGTGGCCTAGTGGCTAGCATGGCTAATATACCAGCTGTGAATAACCTCCTTTTTTTTTTTCCCCCTTTTTATATTTTTTTTTTTCCCCCCCCCCCCCCCCCCCCCTTTTTTTTTCATCCCATCCATCCAACAGATGTCTCTCTGTCATTGTCATGTCCTCAAGCTATCCTGGTAAATGATTTGTGCATTATAAGTGAGTCACTAAGGTGGCAATTGAACCTCTTCACAGCTCAAAATTGTTGATGTGTGCACAGAGAGTGCAGTGTGGGGGTGTGCGTGAGAAAAAGAGCAGGAGAGAAGGGGTATGAGGGAAAGAGGAAGAGAGGGAGGGCAGGAGAGAAGGAAAAGAAATGTCAAGGTTACTTTGTTTTGCTGGAGAATCAAAAGGGAGGGCAAATTAACTGCTGGGTCTATGTGGTCATTTGGACAGCCAGCAACAAGGCAGCTCCATCCTACTCTAGCAGATGTACATATCACTTTGAGAGATTAAAAAATGAAGAATGCAGTGATCTGTATTGTATATACACTTTATTCTGTGGAAAGAATGTTAATAAATATACTGAGAGACTGCAAAGTTTGCCAATATAAATAATGTGGCATTTCAAAGTCTGTCAGTAAATGTAATTGAATTTTTCAATGTAAAAATAAAGTTTGGTTATAAATCAGAGTCATACTTGACATTAGTTGGGCATTAGGAGATATTAATTAGATACTGCTCGCTTCTTCTTTCTGATCTCTTTATAGTAAATGAATTATCAGGAAAGAGGAATTTGCAAGCATGCAATTTAGTGATTTTTATTCTTGAAAACAAGCTGTCTGGTAATTTTTAGTGGGGGAATAAACGCCTTTTCAAAACCCTTGTCAGTGCGCTGTCTGAAACATGCCCTTCCCAATATGAACACAATATGGAAAAGCTAATCCATTATAATACTTTGTAATGATAATAAGCTACAGTGAACAAGTAGCCTAGGGAAAAAGATGGTAGTAGTCACCTTTAAACAGAAAGAGAATAGCAAGTAATTGTACATTTTTACAGTAGGCTGATGACAACATTTCCTATGACTTTGAACTTACTTTGGCTGTCACTGTTCTGGCAAACATTCTGCATATCAATCAGAGAGTATACTTCCTGCATGACATTTGCAGCATAATGTATAAAATTTACTTATGTGATCTTTATATGTAGTCATCCTGTTTATATGTAACTATATTAGTCTCCACATACAGCTTACTCTGCAGAGGCAACATTAAACCCTTCCATAGGATTGCATTGACCTCTGTGTCTGCAGACTGGTTCTCTTCTGCTGCTGCATTAATCTTGAGCTGTTCATACTCTTGATGGTGATGCTTTTCCTGGCAGTTTTGGTGCATAGTTCTTTGTGGAATCACATTGTTCTAGGCACATATGACTAATTATTGAAAACCTTTGCTCACTTTTTGAGAGCTGCCCCAATTATTTCCATAATCATCAAAGAATAACTTGGCACCTCTTTTGTTTTATGTTCATAGAACTCTTTTGAGATGGAATGGTTTGTGCACAGTCTCTGGCACCACATACTGTAGCCATACACTTTGGCCTTTCCTTCTCCTGTATGGTGGTTCCTGCTCTTGTGTAATTAGCTCACTACAATGATGGTTTGATGTCTGCCAGATTTTTTAAAGCAGGTGCTGATCAAACAAAGCTGATGTTCACTTGCCCCTCTCAGCTGAAAGAGGTGTTTGGAGTTTTCTTTGGGTTTTAGTTTTCTGAGGATTTTTTTTTTGTTGTTGTTTTGTTTGTGGGTTTTGTTGTTGTTGTTGTTGTTGTTGTTTTGGTTTTTGTTTGTTTGTTTCTTTGTTTTTTTCTTCTTAGTTCCCGGAATTTTTAGGTTTTTATATTCTGAGGGTTTTTTCCACCTTTTTTGATAAGCAATTCAAGATCTCTTCAAGAAGTACATAAATATGATACTCTGAATTATTAAACATGAAAGAAGTAAGCAGTCTCTGCTTAAGTAGAGAGAGAGTGAAATGATGTCTGAAGATAGAGAGTTAAAAATAATATCAAAAACAGACCCTGCAGACTCTGCTTTTATCTTTGCTTAAGGGGAGCAAATACCTATCACAGCTACCCAAACACTGGCAAAAATAGATCTGTGTGTACACAAGGTATACATCACATTTAAATCTACACACCTGATATATGAAGAGAGTTTTACAAGTAAGTTCTTATGCAGTTGCCTAGCTCCCCATTGCACCACCCTTCTTCAAGGGTCCCAGCCTGATCCTGCTCCTCTTTGTGACAGCCATCTCCTGTTCACTTGAGAGTGAGAGTAACTCAATCACATTAGGGCTTTGAAAACTGGGAGCTCTATTTTAAAACTCTAGACCATCTGCAGGGGAGTCTTGATCCCTATTGTCATTAGTATGAATTTCTATGGAAATCACATTCCTCTTCACCTTCTTCATTCCTGCTATTTCTGTCTGCAGATGCACATGTAAAAAACATCAGCTGACTGCACAACCTTTGACACAATGGATGTCTTTCAGTCTGAGCAACGTAACAGCAGTTCAAAACTCAACAGTTCCTCTAATATACCAGTAATTGCACTTAGGTTGCTGAGTTGACCAAAATTCCCCATACTTCTCTGAAACTGCTGCAGAAAGTACTACAGAAATTTAGTGTTTGCAGACTTAGAAGAGCTAACAGAGAGATCAAAATGTATGGTAAATTAAAGCAACTCTATGTCCCTTGGCTGGCCCATAACCTTATATTAATAAATACAAGTAATGTGGTAGTTCACAGCTGCCCTAATTCATGCACAGAAGTGCCAAAAATCATGATTCATATAAAAATGTTCTTATACTAGTCTGCAAGTTGTAACTTCTGGGTTTTGTCAGTTCCCAATGTCAACAGAATGCAAAAGGTTTTTACCTAATTAAATTTAAAAAGAAAAATAAGAAAAAAAAGAAAAAGAGGACAACAAATTTGTGCACTAATCTTATGTCTTCCCAGAACTTATTACTGTATAATAAAGTCAGTTATGTCCCTATTATCTATTACTGCATTGTTTTATTTACTCATTGAGTCTCTACCAGATTTCATCTAACTTCTTGACAACTCTGGTATTTTTCAGGTCCAATCCTATCTGCAGATGACTGTTAATGTGGCATCTACAGCATAATAGTCATTGTTCAGCATTATTTGTACGCAATGTCATTTAGCTATCAGACTCTGTAGTATGAAGGACACCATGGGCACATGATTTTGTAGATCTGGTTCATTCTGGTAGACCGTCTAAATATCAGGTTGAAATTTTCATTTATTTATATTTTCTGTCAAGATTCTTCTTTCTCCTGTCTGCAAGGTATCCTAATGTACAGGGTACAACTCAGCCCTTTATAGAGGATCAGCACAAGGTCTGTTCCTTCATTTAAACCCTCTCTATAATCTTAAGATGCACTGGCTGAGATTCTTGAGTCATGCTAAGTATTTTGTGGGATATTTATCTCCACAGGAACTTAAACTAGACTGGGTCAAATAGTAATTCAGACTATGTTGTTTGAAGACTGAGAAAAGGGACCCCACCTCTCAAGTCAAGCAAAGACCAAGATTTGTTCCACCCAAAGCAATTCTCCACTTCTCATTCTCCTTCTCCTTTTCCTTCTCCTTCTCCTCATCATCATTGTTGTCCTTCCCTTTCCCTTTCCCTTTCCCTTTCCCTTTCCCTCTCCTGTGAGTTTCTCAAAGCTCTTTCAGTGGGCAGGTTGAGCAGGTGGATATGGGTAAGATAACTAAGACTTAGAAGAGTTAGGTGAGCTACCTGGGGTTCTACAGTGAACATTTAATGCAGTATGCAGTGCTTGGAGTACTTGATCACTCAGCTGTTATGCACGTGCTCATCCAGATCTGTTACAGCAACTAGAGCTGCTACATTGCATTTGCCTTGCAGCAGTCTTTCCCTCCGTTATTTTGCTGCAATTGCTTCTTAAATTTATTTACAGCCTTACACATGAAGTCCATTGGTAAGATACCTGCATTCTGCTTGTGAATTCAGTTCAGGCAAAACTGCTCTTTAAGATCACCAACCTATATCCCTGAATATTCTTTAGCTTAATGGTTTATCACGCAGGTAATTATTTTATAATCTTAGGTGTATGCTGCAAAAATTTCCAAACCTAATTAGAGCAGCATCTATATATCACAACTTGGTGTAGCTCGTCTGCAAACATAACCTAACATATTCCATTCTCTTTGCATTTAAAAGAAGCTTTCCCCTGAAAACTAAACACCGATTAAAGCTGTACTCTGTTCCTTTGTGGTGGTATTTTTAATAAAATATTATCCATGATAAAATGTAAATAAAAAAGCAAATTGGTTCATTCATCATCTGTTTGAAGCAGTTAAAATGAATGAACTCTCCTTTGAGAAAACATCTGACCAAGCAAAATAATGGTTATGCATTTGAGAAAATGTTTAATGAACTCACTGGTTTAAATGCTGTTATTTTAGGCCCCATTACTATGTGTTTTAAATTAATTGAGGCCTCATTGCTTGAAAGGCCTTCTCTCTCTCCCCCTTTTCTGTCCTAACGTACCAGAAATAATTGACCTTAGTAACATATGTGGGAGCAAAGATCTTCCCTGGTCAGGAATGCTGGCTGCACAGTCAAATCTAAGAGCTCACAAGTGGAGGAGTAGCTATTCATGAATCTTCTCTCCATAATCATTTTTCTAGTGTCAGTTCAAAGTCAGAGAACTTGCCAAAGATCAAACACATTTTTTCTTTAAACAGTTCTTATTGTAAATATTCTAGCTGGTATTCATTTTCCTTTTCTTCCTGTTCTGAAGCATACATATTTACTATGCCAGTAATGTTTGGGTTTTATAGGTTGAAGGGAAATGTACGGTTTATCTGCAAAGTAAGATTATTTCAAATAATAATGTTTAATCCTTTGGTACTGAAAACTGGAAGAAATTCAATTACAGGAAAATAAGAAAATAAACCCCTAACTTCGGAATTTGTAAAAGCTCAAGAATTTAACTTGAACATAACAGTAGATGCCAATCTCGTTTGCCCTTTAGGTGAACTTTAAAACTTGTCCTGTTTATATGGTTTGGTAATATGACTTAATGTGTTAGCTTTATGCTTCGTTAATATTCACAGATGGCCAAATATGTATATATGCTCTTCCAGTGCATATCAGTTACTAATATCGTATTTCTTTTTTGATGGCTGTAATACTATTATTCTATGGAAAAGTGAGGATGTGATTATCAGCACTGAGTTTTCAAACCACAAGTTAAAAAACTGTGAAAGTATCAAAGAACTATTTAGACCCATGATGCCACAGCTTATCAAGTTATACTCGAGGTAACTCCTTCACTCTGCACAGCTTGAGTTTACCCCACTGGAAGTTGTTGGAAAAGTATAGGCTGTGTGGGGCTGTGAGTTACCTGGTCTGATGGAAGGTGTCCCTGCCCATGTGGGGTTGGAACTAGCTGATCTTTAAGCTTCCTTCTATCCAGACTACTCTGAAACCATGAGGAGCAGCTTTTGGAGCTGAAGACTGAGCTGGATTAAGAGCAGTGCCCACCAGAAGATGCATAAGATGCAGTGGAAGAGCATCTCAGGCATGAAGAAGACCCAAATAAAGGGAGGTGCATTTGTATTGTGAGTCAGTTTACTCTGTGGCAAAGGAGGAAGTTATTGGGGTCTGGGGTGGCCAAACTCAAACTGGAAGAATACCCTTTTGTATGTCATTTACTTGATGAGATACCACACTATATGTGTGATTACTCTTTCTAGATTCCTCCTCTACAATATTTTCCAGTCGCCACCAATTCAAGAAGCATGAAACACATATGATTCTTAACATCTTTGTCACCAGCTCCAAAAGAAGAAGTTGTTTCATTTTGGGGGTTTGGCATTGTTAACTTGCTACCAATTCCTACATCTGGAGTCTGGTGAGCAAAGGGCTACTCAAAATCATGTTTTGTACCAAATGTTTCATACTTAGGGATAAAAGAGAGCCAGGATTCATGGCTTTATACAAGATTCTTATGTAAGGCAGAAGGGACAAAACTCAAGGAGAGAATCCGGGCATACCTCTGTATTCAAGGTATCCCCATTAACTTTCTGTGAAATAAAATCCAGAGCACCCAAGTCATCCTTGAAAACTGGACAAGATTTTTATAAATCTAAGTTATTAATAAAAGTTTTCAGCATAGTTTTCAAATAAGTTTCATCTTATATTTGAATCAGAAAAACAAAATTTTCCTTAAACAGAGGCTGACTGAATTCTTGTAAACTCACTCTAAATCTTGTGGTGGTTTTGGGGGGGCCTCTTCAGATCTCTGTGCACAGGACAAAGAAAAGGAGACCTACATCTTTCTTCCTCAGGGTTTCTCAGAAGACAGTTACCTGTCTAGATTTACTTACCTTAAGTTTAGTGACAAGGAGGTAATTGACCAACTGGAAATGCTGGATGCAAGAAGTTGTGAGAAGGCGGTCTCAGAATATATAAAATATCATACCTTTAAAATAATGTTATTTTGAAAACAAACCCAAATTCCTGTTTCCATGATATCATTGACATTGGTGAATACAGAANGGCTGAAGACCCCCAACTCTTGTGCATGTGCTGTGGATGCAAACTCTTGAGAAAACAGAAGAAACCCACAAAATATAATTTTGGGGAGAATATGAGCAATTTCTTTAAATGCTCCTAAATTCATTTATTGATATTATCTTATTATTTATATACAACATTGGCTTATTTTCTTCTATGTTTATAACACACATCATTCATGTAATGTATTTGGTATGTATAATGCTAAAAATACAGCAGTTTTTCAGCCTAAACCCTGATTATTGTACAACATTATTATACTACAACAATTATTATGCTCTTACTGTTTTACTATTTGTCTATACCTTAAAATATACATTCGGCATACCATAACATCTTATGAAAATCCCTTAATGAGGAAATGAATATCATTTAATTTTTCATGTAATACCAGCCTGATCTTGAACTCTCTATTCTCAATTTTTAATTTAAACTTTGAGGTCTGGGAATGTTCAATAAGTTTTGAGTTCAATGAATGAATGGCACACACTGTCTAAGTTTCAAATTCATGGTTGTTCTGTATGGAGCAGAGCAGTTGTAGGCCATATATGTACACAATCTGTAAAATAATAGGCAAATTATAATTGCATGGACAGTAACAACTGATCTATATTGTCTGAAGTTAGTGCAGGAAAACTTAAAGGAAAATTTGGTATTGTCCCACATGCAGATTAAACTGTGGCACACACCCTAATCAGATTGGTGTGTATTTCTTACCACAATCATTTTTCACTGGATCATGAACAGATGACAGAATATTTTCAGTGGAATGGGACCAGCTGGGTTTTACCTGAACTGACAAGAACAAAAGGTGTTTAATGAAGTCTAGAATATGCACTAAAGGTCACACAAGAAGAACATTGCCTCAATATTGAAAGTCATTTGCAATTAGAAGAAGAAGTAATTGGATTCCTGTGATACCTCCTTCTTTCCTTTCTATCTGACACACATGGACATTACCTATGACCCTGGATTAAATATTAATAAAATGCAGATTTAAAATATTAAAACTTTACATTCATGTTAATAAGTACTGTCAATCTGTTGAGACTCAACATATGGCTAATTTAAGAGTTAAGATGTTCATAATTCTCTAGATTATCAATGGCTTTTTTTTTTTTTTTTTCAACTTCAGCATTTCCCTGTGGAGTTAAGAAAAAAAAAATAAGTTAGCATTTTTCTGGGGCCTCCTGGTAAAAGGAATTGTCTTTTCTCTGTGATCTGAGATCAACAATGCAAATAATGGTTATAAACAGGTGCAATTTTCTCATTAGGATAAATTCCAGCCTGTGGAGTAAGGAGGTACCATTAATTCAGGGAAACAAGGGTTGTGATATCAACAAATTATAATATTAATGTGTGCATATCAGCATCATTCAAACCCACAGGAGCAAAACCCGTAGAGTTTATATTCAGATTTCTGTGAAAATAATAGAAATAATAATAAAGGGAGGGTTTTAGTTTCATCGCATATTGTTTGGTTGTGTCTTGTGTGTTTGGTTTTTCTTACAAATTTGATAAAGAATAAAAATAGTGTTATATGTGAATATAAATTTAAATAAAATATGAATATAAAACATATATGAATAGATATTCATATGTATACACTTCATAATGGAACTTCTGATAAGTGCACATAGGTGTTTTGAGTAAGAGTGTGCATATCTGCATTTCTCTCTGAATCTTTCCCCTGAATTTGTCAGAAGTTCAAATTCTTGGTCACTAAGAGCCTCTTTAAAGGTACAGGATGTTTCTAACAGCTCTATTCAAACTGGAACATTATTGTTAAAGATTTAACAGGGTGATTTATGATCTAATGAGTAGGAAACAACTAATAAGAAGTGCATTTGTGGAAGAAATCAGAGCTTGTACAAATTGTGGGGAAATAGTTGTTTTCTTTTTGAAGTGCAGAAGTAGATGTTCAGAACGATGGGTATAGTTTCTCCTATTTTCTTCCCTCTAAAAGGGTAGCTCCTGCTTTAGAATCAGATTATATCCCTCTCCTTTCACTCTTCATCTTTTTTTTTCATAATGGAATCTGAAGTGCCTTTGTTGTGTCTGGTTCTAACCCTCTCTGTTCTCTCTGGACTCTGGACCATCTGCTAACCCAAAGAGAGAGAAAAGGATTGTGTGGGAAGAAGCACAATAGACTACATAGAAAGCACATAGCTATCTAGTAGATGTGTGGAAAGATAGTAAACTGTGATCTCCACAGCTGTTATCCTCATTTCTCAAATGGGAAAAATGAGAAAAGAGGAAGCAAGTGCTCATTAAAATAATTGTTTTAATTTTAGAGCTTTCTAGAGGAACCTATTCTGGGGTGATTTACCCCCTCCCCTTTTTTAGTGTGTTTTTACTACCTTTTTTTTTTTTTTTTTTTTTTAAACATTGAAAAATTTTGTGAAAACATCTCATTTTACTCCAAATTCAGTCTGAAGTATTTCAATAGCTGCTCTTGAAACTTCTTCCACTTTAAAAATTGCACAACATTTTTGAAAGACAACCCATGCTGTCAATGGCATTGTCAACAATTGTTGTAAGTTTTCTGAAATGAGGTTATATTTCACTTTTCCAAGGAACTGTAAGAAAAAATGCAATCAGTTCCATGTGTGCTGTTTGCTCAGCATCACGCAATGCATCAGTGCTAGGATTAAGATTAAAATTCCATCTTAATCTTCTTTGTTCTGACCTTTAATGCTCAGCTCTCTCATTACCAACTCTGCTATTAAGAGCATTTAAATCAACAGTATAATACATTTTTGACAGGGAAGTTTTAAGCTGAATTAAGGCAATGCTATTTAAAAAAAAAGAACAAATAAATAAATAAATTAAAAAATAGTGACCTGAAGTATTTTTCTGATATACAGATTTGCCCATCTTCTAAAATACTGTATATGCAGTACAAGGTCGCCTCAGCAACCAGATTTCAAGTGATAGCATACAGCTGAAACTGGTGTGAATAAATTCTTTTAAACTTCTGGTTGCTGGCTGCCAACTGTCTTTCTTTTTCTATTTTTTTTCTTTTTTTTTTTCTTTTTTTTTTTCTGTTTCTATGGAGATGGCAGTTAGCTCAGCAAAAGGAAGTTAAGTAAATTCTCTACAACGGTCGTGTCCAAGCATTGTAGCCTCAGGGCCTAAAACAGTCTCTTAAAATATCCAGGGAAACACAAGCAATATTTTGGGGACAGGCTGCTGGTTCTGGGTTAAGAGCAGAATGCAGGATTTCTGTCACATGGGAATGAGGAGAGCTTGGGAACTTCTATGTTTAGTACACACATTAACAAACAATCAAAAGTAATTAAAGTGTGAACTATTTGACCTGCTTTGACTGCAGAAGGAACACATAACCCAAGAAATCTCAGTATTTTTTAGCAAGAAATACACGATACCTGTTTCATCAGGTACATCAAAGTTCTTTGACATACTGATCTCTACCTGATCATGCATGTCCCAAACCTCATGTCAAAATATACATGCTGCTTTTACCAAGCTAGACTGGATGTAGCAAGGAATCTTGTTGCTTTCTTCTTTTCTGCTTAAATATTCTTCAATACTACAGTAAAATGTTACTACAGCTGCTGGTTTGTTCTCCATCTTTAGCAGAACTATGAATCTATAAAGTCACTCCCATGTTGACACACAGAGAAAAGTACTTTTCCTTCTCATCCAAAATGACAGGTGTCTTGAAGATCATTTTGTTTCTTCTCTCCCCTTCCCTCCCTCCTCTCCAATATTTTTGAGACACAGCTGACAATAAAAGAAACTTTAATCTCAAGCAGGTGCAAAGTAGAGTTTGTTGCACAAACTGAAGTTTTGGCTTATCTGCAGATTCAAAAAATGTTGACATAAGAAGGAGGGGAGCAGCAGACCTTCAAGTGATGTTTCCCTCTTTTGTTCCTCTGAACTAATAGGAAAATGACTCCCAGAAAAAAAACAGAGAAAATCTTAGAAAAGTTACAGGTTATGTGTTGGGACTTCTGGTGATAAACCAGTAAATTCTGGATGTGTAAGAGACTTCTTTTTCGCTCTATTAATATATTTAAAACTATCTCCTGGAAAAAAAAAAAAGGAATAGAAAGTTTATTATGCAGCAGTTTTACTGGTTGATCTGAGAGAAAACAGGAAAACACTGGATTAATCTGATGGAAAGTCCAGGAATTCTTCAAGAAATAGAGAGCAAACATTAGGGTCTGTATTCTCTCTTTTATCCTCAAGCCAACATACCTCCTTTAAAGGCAGACATATCTATAATTTTATTTTTTATTAGTGTAAACAATCAGAGTATGTCTGCAATCATAACCACTTCCACTACTTAAACTTGTTGAGAACTATTTTATATACCCTTAAAACTGATATTGCAAACCAAACATTTAAATCTAATCTCTGTTCCAGTTAATCAAGAGTGGTAATTAGACACCAGGTTCCTTAAATGATATTCTATCACAGCCTTCATGTTTCCCATCACACTACATATGGTCCAATTGTTTACAGATGACAAAAAAAAAATCCCTGCTCAGATGTTAAATCAAGATGTTTTCTTCACTTTCAAATGGTAGGCTGGCAGCCAATTTTTACAATGAGTTATTCTGAGTTAAAAAAAAAAAATTAAAAAATGTAAAAAAAAAATAAAAGGGGAAAAGGAATAGAAAAGAAAGCAAAAAAAAAAAGGTTTGGACATTAGGCTTGCATAACCCATCAATATCAGGACCTGCCAAATTGAAGCAGTTTCTTAAATGTGTGTCCAACCCCGTGTTGGAATAATCTCTTGGGAAGTTTATCTTTTTTGTGCACATTTGATGCCAGGCTAGAAAAATCGAGAGGGAAATGTTTTATAGCAGAAATAGGTAACGTGACATCAAAGCATAGACAGAGTTCCCCCATTGGTACTCTTTGGCAGTCTGAATTTCATAGTGTTAAATAGCAGAGGATTAAAGCATCTCAGGGCTTGACTCTGCCATAGTGCCACTGCAAATTTAGAGTAATTCCTTTGTATGCTTGTCTGAAACAAGCATGAGTGTAGAAAAGAAACAGGCTTAAATCGTGGACTTTTATGGTGTAATTATTACTGACACTTTTATGAGATTCTGTTTTGGAAAGAGAAATGAGGTCACAAGTTCTCAGGCCATGGAGGACAGGAGCACAGTGGGGGAAAAAAACCCTAAACCTCAAAGCTATGAGAGATTAAGAGACTGTGTTTTGAGTGTGCTCTGTCCAGCTTTTTCCAATATGTTCCCACTGGGGAAGGAAGAAGAAAGAATGAAACAGGGTCCCAAATACAGGAACATACTATGTGCAAAACTCATCTGCATTTCTGCTTTGTGTGGTGTCACATGGACAGCAGGATTAACATGCTCTGCCCTATTTTGATTCCAGCTTTTAGCTTCCCCAGATGTTTGAAGCTGTGTGATGCAAATTTTTAAGCTATTTGTTTCTAATTGTCTGGGAGAAGTTGTCGTGTATAAATTTGAAGCTAAAACGGTATGAAAAGTGTAATTGGAACAAAGCTTTGTGCCAAAGGGCTCTTCTGAGGCAGTGGAAATACCCTGCCCTGTCGGCTTCTGAAAACGCTTTCTCCATGTGGCTGAGGGAGCAGCTTAAAATGTACTTTCAAATTAATACAGGAAAACAATGGATAAGAGGAATGGAGGAATGTATCATGCCATTTTGTTGGTTCAGTGGTGATACATAGCCCATTTGTTACCACCTCACAACATCTCAAAACTGCCTT
>WBNM01031115.1:1302-26458 GCA_013399055.1 Ramphastos sulfuratus | reverse complement strand
TTTTTTTTTTTTTTAATCTTTCTACTTTCCATCCTTTTTCTCAAGATCCAAGCAGCCAAAAGTTGGCTCCTTTGATTATTAGTTATTAATATCTTCTAGATCTCATCACCTTCCATTGTTTTTTTCATTAAAGATTCCCTTGTTAATTTTTAGCTTCTATTTAGTGATGTAGTAATACACAATTCTGAGCTTTTCTGATGCAGATGTCTTGAAAATCTGGAGATTCTAGTTGAATAACGAAGGCAGTTAGGATCTCATTCAGAAATTATTTAGTCTTGTGGGAATGTTTAACTTTGGACTCCCTCTCACTTTGTGTTGTAGAATCACAGAACCATAGAACTGTTTCAGTTGGAAAACATTTCTAAGATCGAGTTTAACCATTAACCTAACACCACCATTGTCATTAATCCATATACTGAAGTTTGATGTCCTTAGTAGTAGTTCCATGTCTTTAATGATTGAATATAACTCATTGGTGAAGATAAGCTATGGAGCCACTACTTGTAGCTTTAGAGTTTACATCAAGTTCCAAGTTCCTTTGAGTTGTTGAGATTGTAAGGTCTGACAAGACACAGAATAGATCTGCTGTGACATATCTAGCCATGGAAGTGAATAAATACTACATAAAGTCTTTAGACTTGTGTTAGAAACTGTAATTATAAATGATTTTGAATACTTTTCTTGTATTCTTGTTTCATCCAGATTGTGGTGATTTGATCAACTTAGTTTCATCACATCCAATGTGGAAATAAGAAGGATATGCCTTTGGTTGATTAACTTGAAGGAAATATTTAAAATATACTTATAAACATAACTAAATAGTGTTTATGACATCTGTAGGGTATTTTTGCCTTATCTTATTTGACTTTCATCAAGTCTATAAGTTCTAATGTGTATAGGTAAAGTAAGAGTATGCATGTGTACCTCGTATATGCCTGACACAGGTCCATAGAATCAGAGAATCATTTAAGTTAAAAAGCACCTTTAAGATCATCAAGTCCATATTGCAATATATTGATACTTTCTCTTTCTGGAAGCTTAACTTGTTGTTAAATATTTCTGTGGTGCCAAACATGAGATATATAAATATTTTCGAGTACACTGAAACATACCAGAGGTAACTTAAACTCAAAACCACATCTGCTGACCTGATCAGTGTTTGGATGATCAAGGAAACACAATGCTTTCTTAAATTCACTTTATTATACTGTTCTCTTCTGTTCTTACACCAAAGTTTATCAGAACGCAGTTGAATAACTTAACCTCACTATCCCTAATACAGCAATGGAGTACACAACATTTTTTCTTCAATGCATGTGAACTTTTCATGCCCTTCTGTAAATACAGAAATTTATTCCGAGTTTTTTTTTTTTCCTGTATACCTCAAAACTCTAAAGCCACCACACATAATGCTGAGCACTCTCTGTTTCCAGAGTCCAGAGACAAAAATTGTATCTCTAATCAATTTTTAGATTTACAAACATGGATTTAAAGTTAAAAGTTTCAGGTAGAAAACCAAAACCAAACCAAACTGAACCAACCAACCAATCAAAACAAAACCCAGATTTTTTTTTCTCTCAGTGTTAGTATTGCAAAATTCCTGTCCTATGATCCCACATCTGTTTTTGTTAGTGGTTTAGAGCAAGTGAATGCAGAGAAAAATGGTTACATCCACCTAAGAAGAAGTTTTATATCTCTCCAGTAGGATAGAAAAACATCTCAATCATGCCCCTGATTTTTATTTCTTTCTGAACTGTAGTTCTGTTTTGCTTTGTTTGTTTGTTTGCTTTGTTGTTGTTGTTATAGAGAAGGCACAGATGCTTTTCAGAATAAGGACTTTCCATTTCTAAGTAAGGAAGGGGTTAATTCTGTTATCATGCAGAGAAGTTCATATTTTTGTGACTGAAGAGCTTCTCTGCTCATTGAGAAAGGCATGTTAGCTTGTGCCAAAAAGGTTTGTCTTGCACTGCTTTGATCAGTTTACACCATTTAATAATCAAAACACTTTTGCTCCATCATTTAGCAGACATCTTAATCAGCTGGGCTGTGATCTTCATCTCAGCAACCAGATGAGACTCTCTTGACGTGGGCTTTGCCACTCCATTTTTTTTGTTTCTGGTTGTTGTGGTGTTGTTTTTTTTTCTTTTTTTTTTTTCCCCCTGCAGTAACTGAACATCTATCTGACAACCACAAACACTTGTGCACAATTCAGGGGGGGAGAGAAGCTACATATTTTTAAGCTGAAAATACACAGCTGTGAAATTCAAGAAAAAGCTGTACAATTTTCACTTGCAAATTTATGGATTCTTGAAGTAACATCATTGTGGTTGGCGGATGATATGACTGCTGGCTCTTTTCACTTCACCCTGTCTTTTCATACCTTTCCACTATTCTTGGGATCAAACCCACACTTTTACCATTGGTTTATTTGCCATTAGCTAATTTTTAATGCTCATATAAAAGAAATTACAATGTGCATGACAAATTTTTCATGATAAATTATTTCAATCTTATACTGCGTACGATCTTGCAATACATTTACAACTTGTTTTTTAAATATAGTAATTCACATTTTGCTTTTGATAGGGTGACAGGCAAACCTCTTTTCTTCCAAGAATTATTTTCTCTCATAGATAAATGATAGTGTGAAAATTAGTGTGGCTCATTTTTGTTCTCTGTACAAATGTTGTTAGTGTGGTGTTTTCTAAGATAGTAATACTTTTTTATGCAATGTGGGATTTTTTTGTTATAATTTTTTTTTAAATTTGCCATGAAAATCACTAAAGTAGTGACAATTTCCACTTTTTTTTTTTTTTTTTTTTACACCCAGGTGGAAATAAAGGAGGTGAAAACTAGGATGCAAATGTTAACTCCTCGTAAAATTTGGCAGTATCTGGAATTGTCAGAACCAGCACTTCTAAAGCATTTATTTTGTACTCACCTTTACTTACATTTAGTGCCACTGTCTCAATTTAGACCAGTTCGGTCTCTGGCTCACAGTTAAGTCTCCTTGAAAAGAGTCTGGTAGGAAAAGTTCAGAGAGGTCCTGAAAATGCCTATAATTGGTAGATCCACAGAGTCAGGGTAACACTGCTGTGAAAATCATGGGCAGTGACATTCAGACCTTGACCTGAATAGTGTTTCCCAGTAATGAGATCACAGGGCTCAAGGTGTATCTGTCTTTATTGTTGCATCTTCCTGTAACAGGGATATACAAACTGTTCACAAATATTAAGGGTGATGTGGTTATTGGCCTTTGTTGTGCACATTATATTGTTTGTTTGTTTGTTTGTTTGTTTGTTTGTTTCCCTACTGTTGAACACTGTGACATTTTTCCTTAAGAAATGTGGCCAGTGCTGTCCCCACAGTGAGGTGCTGTACTTGGGATGCCAGAGTGGACCATGGACCAGAATCCTATGCCCTCTACAAAACTCTCTGTATGGTATTGACATGTAGCATAATTCTTTGTACTCTAAGCAGCCATGTGCAAACAAAATCTTGTCACCTTGATGTTAATAAAACAGAGGACACAAAAGAACCAAAAATGAGGTGTGTAAGCTTAACAGTAAACCTTGATCTGTATCTTCTTATGGGTCAAGGTAAAACACATTTTAGCAGGGCTACAGATGAAAGAATGGTCCATTTTGGCGAAATGCACCTCATTTTTTTAATTTATTTTGATTTTGTTTTTTTTTCAGATACCACTTTCTCTAATGTGACCCGTGCATGTTAAAGGCCATAGCTAATTTAGTTATCTTTGTTGTTTTCCACGGGTAGTTAGATAGCATACAAGGTAGGCTATATAAAAAGGTTACCCTGGGTTCCTTCACTGTTGGATATAAATGTACATTATAATGCACTGAATAGGCTAATTAGGAATTAAACATTCCTTTAAAAATCATTTTAAACTCAAATTATGCTGACAACCGAATTTTTTTTTAGCTCTTTCTCTAATAGTTGTGTTAGACATTGAAGAGCTGTGCTCCAAGTCTTGACACATTGTTCTGACTTATGCTCAATAGCAAAGCATGGCTCCAGGGAATAGTTTTGAACCAAAGTACCAGCTTGTGACAGGTGAACTCCAGTTCTCCCGGTTTTTAACTACAAGACCAGTATTCTTTTCCAGAGTTTTTGAACCCTTCCCCCACCCTTTTCCCTGCAAAAATCTGCAGACCCCCCAGGAGTTTAGCACAGTAATAGAAAAGGTGACAACCTTACATGTAACACAGGGGGTGGTTTTTTTTTTGCACTTCGCTAGATGTGAATTAACTGACAAAATTATCAAAAGAATCCTGAGAAGTGGTGCTAAGTGAGCACCAGACGAAAAGCAGAGGTTAAATGGGTAAATAAAAACTGACTTTATGACTGTCTCCAGTAATCCTGTATATAATATTTCAGATGAAGATTAAAAGCACCAGCCGAAGAGAAAACATTTTCAGTGTCAGTGAAGTTAAAACATGTCAGCAACATTTTCTTCTGTGTATATTGTCTCACATGCAAGGGAAGGATGGATTGAATTCATATCTGAAGCAAGGCAAGATTTTCCATCTGACCTCATTATGTGTTTCTCTGGAGTGCATCCCCGGTTTTCTGCCTGAACTAAAATGCATGCGGAGAAAAACGAATACAAAGCATCTCTGCACTGCTGTTACCAAATCATTTTAATAAGATGGAGGTATTTATTGTTTTGCCACAGTCATATCTTAATTCTAAGAGTCATTAGCACACACTAGATCCCTTTGTTAAAGCAATCCTTGTAAGCGGAGGCGTGAACTAATGAGGGGCTTTATGCGTTCCAGCACAGTTGGCAGCAGAGATGAAGTAGCATTACAGTATATCAGAGAGATTTATACTGAGAATTCTTAATAGAAAGATTTTGGGGAACTCAGCCGTCATCTCCCTTATAAATAATTAAAATTAACAAATTATCATTGTTATAATTCAGGCAGTTTTGCTTTATGTCAGCATCCACAGTACAGTTGATGCTATATTTCCTTTGTTGCAATTTGCGGGATTTTTTTTCATCATCTGGGGATACTTGCCCTTTGTATCCACAGCCCCTTCAGAGGGCAAAACCCACTGTGGATGGCTGGACTTGAGGTGGCAGAATTTTTAAAGGCTTAAGCCTATTCCAGCTTTACCTAATGGTGATGTCATCGAGTTAAGTATTTTTTTTTTTTCAAAAAGCCCTGGTTTTGTGCAGCACATAATACTTTTTGCTCCCATGGCTGCAATACCACATTAATGCTCCCTTACTTTCCTTTCACAGAACATAAATAAAATGTTGAAATGATCCATTTCCAAACTGTGACATGTCTCTCTCTACCCTTCTGTATTAAAACCACTTTTTGAAGCTGTGTAATTTTGGTTGCCTCAAATGTGCTGCTGCGATTAATGTATAAGTCAGATTAGAAAGCAGTAATCAAATGGTAATTCTCCAGCAATCATGCCACGCTGTGACTTGTTCGTGAATTTTATTTTTCTTCTGACTATTTAATTGATAGTACCAAGTGTGACTAATAAGACCGCAGAGAGTTTTCATAGCCACCTAGTTGATCTGTGAGACTCCACAGGTAAGGTTTTTATGTAACCCCACCCTCCTTTTCCCAAAATATACAGACCAAGAGTGGAATAGCTTGCTATTACATGTCTGAAGATGTAAGTAACATCATACTTTTCAAGTTCTTATCCTGCAGCAACTGGTGTAACTAGCTCAGTTGAAAACGTCATTAAATCCAAATAAAATAGTTATACTTGAATACCAAGCCACATCCAATTGTCTTAAGAGTCTGAGTCTCAATGACTTACAGTGGCTTTGGCTTCCCAGTTTGCAGTGCTTTTTAATTTTTTTAAATTGTAGTCATATTAAAAGGTTATTAGCAAAGATTATTAGTCGTAATAACAATATCCAGCAGTAATATGCAGTGTTAAGGTACAGCAAGACAGTAAGTTAATATCTAAAACTGAAGAAAACTTGGAAAGATATTTCACAGGGAGATGGAGAGAAGAAATTTCACTCTGACAAATAAGTCAAATTAAAGATCTATAAGTACCCTCACTGGAAGGCACTCAACCAGGTATCAACAGGATCTATGAATTGGTAGATTTCAGACACAGGAAATAAGGAAGGTCACTTTGGACTGAAAATGTTTGGAATATTTAAGTACTTGAAAAAAAAGAAAGGTAGGTTTATTTAATTACAATTTTATTTTTTTCCCTGAACACTGAGTGGGAAAAAAAAAACAAAACAAAAAAAAAAACCCCAAAACTATAATCCTACCATGTGTGCAAAGAGTCCATATCTTGATCTTTGATCATAGAATCATATAACCCTTTTGGTAGAAAGAGACCATTGAGATCATCAAGTCAAACCGTTAACTCAGCACTGACTTGTCACCACTAAACCATATCTCTCAACACCACATCTACTCAGATTTTCAATGTCCCCAGGGATGGGAACTCCACCATTTATATGGACAGCCTGCTTCAGGACTTTAAAACCCTTCTGAGGAAAAAAAATATCCTCTGTCAAACTTAAACCTCCACTGGAGCAACTCAAGACCATTTGCTCTTGTCCTTTCATGTTATGTGGAGAGAATTCCTGCAGGAATCCATAACTGGGTAGTTGTTCTGTAGATAACATAATATTTGTTTTCCTTCTTACATTAGAAAAGAAAGGCTTAATTATCACAAAAATTAAGAAAACAATTTTTCTTTCTTTTCCTACATGTTTCTTATTAAAATATGATCATTTTGAGGAATTGTATTGCTCTTCTACAAGAAAGACTTCTAGGCTCCTCAGAAGAGGAAGTTTTTCAATAACTATAGAAGGATCTACACTATCTAATTGAGCTTGTGTTAATGACAAGGGCCAGAAATCTCATTATTTGTCATCAAGGCCCAGGTGTTGCACAGATGAAAAGGCTGTAGCAGAACTTGCTTAAGTGCAATGTGCACAACTGCTTTGGTGTCTAATATAGATATCTTTTAAAACTAGTTTTAAGTGCTGTAGATATGTTAAAGCATCTACCATAGGACACAAATCAAATGTATATGTAGTTGTCAGAGACTAACTTTTTTGGGGGCACAGTTCCCACTTAACAGGGTTAAAGCACCTAACAGAGTGTGTGATTAAGCTGTTTGTCCAGAATTTTGCAAATTCACAGATCCACAGAATGCATTATGCTGTAATGGACCCTCAAAGGTCATCTTGCCCAACACCCCTGCACTCAGTGGGGTCATCTACTGGATTAGGTTGCCCATCAAGTTCAATCTTGAATGTCTCCAGTAGTTGGGTCTCAATCACATCCCTGGGCAACCTATTCCAACATTTTACCATTCTTATGGTGCAGAACTTCCTTCTGATGTCCAGCCTAAATCTACTCTCCTTCAGTTTCAAACCATTGCCCCTCAGCCTATCACTACAAGCCCTTCTAAATAGTTCCCCCACAGCCTTTCTGCAGGTCCTCTTCAGATACTGAAATGCAGCTATAGAGTGTCCCCAGAGCCTTCTCTTTTCCAGGCTTAATTGCCCAAACTCTCCTTGTCTGTCCGTAGAGCAGAGGTGCTTCAGCCTTCTGATTGTTTTAATAGCCTTCCTCTGGACCTGCTTCTGCAGGTGCATGTTTTTCCTGTGTTGGGCTCCAAGAGTTGGACGCTATACACCAGTTGAGGTCTCATGAGAGGAGAGCAGAGGGGCAGAATCACCTGTCTTGACTTGCTGGCCACGCTGCTTTTGATGTCATTTGCCTTCTGGGATGCCAGTGCATGTTATTGGCTCGTGTCTAGCTTCTTGTCCACCAGTACCCTCAAGTCCTTTTTTGCAGGACTACTCTCAAACTCACCATCCCCCAGCCTGTACTGATATCTAGGATTGCCCTAACTTAGGTGCAGGACCTTGTGGCTTGTCTTAGTGAACCTCCTGAGTTTCTCCTCAGCCCATCTCTCCAGCCTGTCCAGGTCATTCCAGGAGACATCCTGTTGTTCACTCTTATCAATGACACCACTTACGTTGAGTATAACCTGCAGACTTATTGAGGGTGTTTTGATCTCACTGCCTATGAATATATGGTCCCAATACAGACCCTTGACAGACACCATTTATCACCCATCTCCATATGGATATTGGTCTGCCTTTGGATGTGAGCATCCAACCAATTTCTCACCTGCTGGACAACCGGTCCATCCATCAAATTCGTATCTCTCCAGATTAGAGAGAAGGATGGGGGACTGGGTCAAAGGCATTGCAAAAGTCCAGACAGTCATCTACTGGTCTTCCCTCATCCACTGATGCAGTTACACTATCATAGAAAGCCACTAGGTTGATCAAGCAGTACTTGCCCTTGATGAAGCCATGCTGGATATCTCAATTTACCTTCCTGTCCCCAGCGTGTTTCAGTATAGCTTCCAGGAGGACCTGTTCTTTATCTCAATTCTGAGATAAAGTTGAATCACTGACTGATCTGGATAAGAAAGGACCTTTAAAGGTCATCTGGTACAACCCCCCTGCAGTCAGCAGGGGCATCTGCAACTACAGCAGGTTGCTCAGAGTCCCAGACAACCTGAAATGGAATGATTTCAGGGATGGGGTATCCATCACCTCTCTGGGCTCAATGTAAAAAAAAAAAAAAAATCTTCTTTATATCTGAATCACACTTTGGTCAGAGCACTTTCAAGAGGGAGGGACTTTTACCTCAAGATTAGAAGCTTTATTCAGTTTTCAAAATGAATAGCAGTCCACTGCCTAATACCTTTCTCTTTTGAAGACTGTTGGGATTTGGATTTTTCCTTCTCATTTACAATTAACTTCATCTCATACAAATGACTGAATTCCTGGCACAGAAGTTATTTCTGGATTAGCACTGCTGTGTCTGATAAAACTGACACAGAAGAGACTCATCAATAATTGTAAGCAAATGTGATGTTTTCTCCCACTTTTATGACATCACTCTTTGCATGAAATGCGGCTGAAGCACGGAGTGCTAAATCAGTGAATTTTTCATCTTGAATGCATAAAATAATGTTTTTGATGAAAGTAGTATAAGTAATCAGAAGTTGAGCATCACATATAGTCATATCTATTGGTGAGAGTCTGTCAGCTCTTCTAAACTCTTTATTTCTTTCTTTCTTTTTTTTTTTTTTTTAATATATCTACAGACTATATAACCTTAAAGTTAAAAAATGGCTTTGGGCAAAAAAGAATGGTGGAGAAAAAAAAAAAGGAGAAAAAGTAATCTCAGAGCCAATTTTATGTTGTATGTTTTCACCAGTGCATACTGTCTCTCAACAGTATGTGATATTCAAGTTCATATTGTGTGTGTTATGGTCGCAGCAGAAGTGGGTAATGTGAGGACAGAGCAGCAAACCTAAATTTGAAATGTTCCTGGATTTTTGTTGTTTGTGCTTGGTTTTTATTTTTATGCTTAAACTAAAGCTTTAACTTCACCTTATTACAGCTTCTTCTCTTTTTTTTCTTTTCTTTTTTTTTTTTTTAAATGTATTTATAGCTGTTGGCTGGTTTGGTGATGTAGGAGAAACCTTCTATCGGGGCAAGCAGGTTAAATGAATGGCATCAAAATGCATTGCTGCATTACTTAGGGCCGGGGTATCGCAGCGAAACAATCGCATGAGGGGAGTAAGTGCTTATCAAGAGAAAGTTTACTTTCAGTGTTAAGAATTAATTTAGCTGAATTGGTGCAGTGAGAGTGGTAAACACAATCCCCCTCACTGTTGTTTGTCAGGGTGTATTATATCACCCTGGATTGCTTTGTCAATAATCTGCCTGGCCTGCAAGCTAGAAATCTAAGATTGCCAGGATGAGTGACAGGCTGGAGATAGCTGATAATTCTAAGGAATTGGAGGTGTAAAATCTTTAAGGACCATGTCTACAGTATAAATGCCAGGGTATCTCCACATCACTCTGTACTTACAAAGGCAACAGCATTGTTAATGGCAGCCTGTCTGTCCATCAAGTTTGCTACAGGAGGATTTATCCTTCTTTCACTCCTTATCTTCCGTTGCTGTGTTTATTTCTAAACCAGCTGCAGAATAAATTGCCTCTTGTCTTCACCTCCTACACTGAGTACAATGATATGTTCTGTAAAGCCTTAAACCATGGTGTTTTTCAAGCATTTCTTTCTCAGAACAGCAACTTCTAATTTTGTTTGTATATGAGTACACTCAGACCTTTCCAATTTAGGCACTGTAAACATAGGTTGATTTTTTTCCCCCTGTTTTTTCTTCTTTTTTTGCTTTACTACTTTCAAGATTCATAAATCTGTTCTGTATTGCTAAGGTGTTTGAAATACAGAAAGCAAGACATAATAGAACTGGTTCAGTTGATTAATATGATGTGGATGGCAAAACTAATTCTTTTGTACAACACAAAATATATTCAGAAAAGTGATTGTAAAGATATTCTGACATTTCCTGTTTGTTGTGTCTCTATGACTTCTCTCTCAAGTAGGTACTTTGTAAATAAAACAAATGTTTTTCTAGCTGTCAGCCTTGAAAATGGAATCTGAAAGTCAAGTTACACAGCTGGTGGCCATGAAGTCATAATAAAGTTTCCAGTTTTGGTTAATTAGTCTATTAATTATGGTACCAGGGGCAGTGTTAAGGTGCATTGTCTTGCTTCTGAAATTAAAACTGCTTAAAAGGGATTTATAAGCATGAATCTTCCAAGGTAACAGATTGTCTTAAGTAATCATTTACAAAAATACTTTTTACATGAGCAGCTAGCATGTGTGCTGACCTGGAGAGAGTTCAAACTGCCTTAATGTACGTCAAAAATAGTATCTTAAAAAAAAAACAAAAAAACAAACAAACAAAAAACCACAAAAAGCCACCAATAAAACCAAACATGTTTGAAGTCATGGTTACATTACTTTTCCTACTTTCTCTAATTTCCAGATATAATTAGTTTTCTATCTACTGCTTCTAATTCAAATATCTAGTTCAAATGAAAAATAGGAATTGAAGTACCAAAGTCATAGAATCAGGACATGAGGATATCGTCAAAAAAATGTGACCCAATCAAAAGATTGCATTATGAAGGGTTTTATTAGCAGAGACCATTGATATTCAGTAAATTACAGTTTTTTCTTTACACATGTTTACAAATGACTCTTTAAAAGAGCACATAGTAACCTTTCAAGAAAAGAAAACATAAGAAAAGCAAACAAACCCCAATCAAACAAAACATAACACAAAACAAGCAAGCAAACAAACAAAAAACTGGAATTTGGCATCCTGGTGCCTTGTAGTAGTATTGTTAAATTATATTTGATTATTAAATCTGTTTGGCTAAGTTATGCTAAGTAATCATGAATGATACCTCTGTTTCATCTCAATACTCATGCTTCCATAAACACCTGCATGTATTCCTCTGTTTTATTTTCCCATCAAATGAAAAATGGGATCAGTCAATAAATCTCTTCTTAACAGTTCCTAGAATGGGGGGAAAGACGGTGGGGGAAGTCACCTGATAATTATTGGATGTTGAGGATGAAATTCCATTAGTCAGACATACACACTGAGGTGGATTTATTTATTTATTCTGCAATCCATTACTGAATTCTGTGGACAGAATTTATCTTTGAAAAAAGAGGTATGCGTTCATGGGATGCAGATTCAGGCAACTGAAGAACCTTTTGAGTTAGTGTAGGTTGTTACAGCAGTCAAGAAAAACTTTTCCGTTGGTTCTCATTTCCACCTCCATATCATGTGGATTCTTTCACTGACATTTTGTAGTTTTATAGTGAACTCTACTGAGAAATCATGAGAGTTAAGTTGATAGTGCTTCTTGCTCTTGTTTATTTTTATTATAATTATTAAATAATAGCTTATTGTAGAATCCTAATAACAATTTTAAAAAATCTTAATATAGCTTGTGTTTTGTTATTTGTAATCACCGAGCTAGTTCCCCAAGGGATCACAAAAGCCCATATGCCAGGCAAAGAAAATGAGTTATGAAAGAGTGATGGAAACAGGGTTAAAGGCAAATCTACTTCTCTTAATGATGATCTCAAGTTTATGATGGTTTAAATTACTTATCAGACTGTGGCCAGCAGGATCAGGCCTCTGTACTCAGAACTGGTGAGGCCACACCTTGAATGGGCCCCTCACTACAGCAAAGACGATAAGGTCCTGCAGCATGCCCAGAGAAGGGCAACAGTGCTAGAAAATGGATCATGTGAGGAGAGGCTCAGTGACTGGAAGTTGTTTAGTCTGGAGAAAAGCAGGAGAAAATCAGGTTCAGGGGAGACCTTCTGGCTCTTTTTACAACTGCCTGAAAAGAGGTTGGAGCCAGTTGGAGGACAGTCTTTTCTCCCAAGTGACTAAGGATGGAGCAAGAGGAAATGACTTCAGGTTGCACCAGGTGGAAGTTTAGGTTGAACATTAGAAGAAACTTCTTCCATGAAAGAGTTCTCAAATCATGGAACAGGCTCCTCAGTGGGTTGAATCTCCATCCCTGGAGGTGTTTCTAAGAGGCATTGATGTGGTTCTGAGGGACATGATTTAGCACCAGACTTGGTAGAACTGTACAATGGTTGGACTCCATGATCTTAAACACCTTTTTCAATTGCACAGATTTCATGATTACATGATTGTGATTAGAGTTTGATTTCATACCAGTGAATCATTTTATCAGTGGCTGTACTATGATCTGTTGATTGCATCATCATCAATGACATCATGATGGCAGTATCAATTAGCCAGGTAGCACTATTTAATTAACCATTATTGAAAAGCATTTTGAAAGGTTAAGGTGCAGTAACTTCATTAGAAGAGGAAATGTTTATATCCAGGATATAGTCATAACTACTGACTTAAAGTTGTATATTCATGGTAATTCACAGGCATACATAATAACACCTAAGGCGTTTAGCACCTCTCTATTGATGAGCATAGGTTTAGTTAGAAAGGAAAATACTTTTTTTTTTTTTTTTTTACAGATCTGATTTGATTTAAATTGACCTGTGAAAAGCTAACAGTTAATTTATTGACACCCTCTCTTTTATCCAGAATAATTTCCAATTTTATTTTGTATCTTACAATTGGTTTTCCATACCAACATAACTGACCTTGATTTCAGCCAGCCCTTCAACACTGTTAGTTGCTTGCAACACTTCATTATAACTTTTTCTTGTTATTTCCCCTACTTGGCTATTGCATTTACCCTCCATCTGTCTCTTTGCAGAGGTTTGTGCAATGCGTAGCATCTGATAACTCTTTTACTTCAGAGGATGTATTTGTTACCTCTTCTGTGTGCCAGGACCTCCTCTTGATGTTGTGCCAAAGACTGTAAGTCACATTCTCAACTGCAAAAATGTCATGTCTTCAGATCACATCTCCTGCCTCTTCTCCCTACTCATGATGCACTATGTAAGACAGAAGGTGAACTCTTCACAAGAAGTGCTGAAGTTGAACAGAAAAGCTTCCTAAAACTTTGCAAATCCTTGACTTGATATGTGGGATTTATAAACTACATCAGTTACAAATAATACAGCTTAGGGGTTTTGAAAATGTCTCCTGACCCCATAACACAGAAATAAGATGTATGTCTTTTATTAGAATCATGGAATCACAGGAATATTAAAGTTGGCAAAGAGCTTTAAGATCATGAAGTCCAACCATCCACCCAACACCGGTGTGGCCATTAAATCATGTCCCAAAATGCCATGCCTACATGATTTTTAACATCACCAGGGAGGACAACTCCACCATTTCCCTGGGCAGCCTGTTCCATTGCCTGACCATTGATGCAGGAACGAAATTTTTCCTAATATCCAGTGTACGCCTCCCCTGGTGCATTTGAGGCCATTTCTTCTCATCTTATCACCAGTTGCTTGGGGAAGAGACCAACCAGCACCTCACCCCAGTCTCCTTTCAGGGAACTGTAGAGAGTAAAGAGGTCTCCCCTCAATTTCCTTTTCTCCAGACTAAACAACCCCAGTTCTCTCAGATGCTCCTTATGGACTTTTTCCCTAGTTAGGCCAAGGTATAACTTGTATCATTCCTAACTTCTGAATAAATAACACAATGATCTATTTTATCTTCATAAGAGACAATCTACAAAAGGAAATGGTGAAAGAAAAGTTCTTGACATGCTCCTTGTGCCAGTGCCCAATATGATCTTGATGGGGATGTATGATTTCAGTCTCATTAAAAGTGCTGGGGAAGAATACCGGTAACAGCAGAATTATACATGTCTAATTGTGCAGACATTAACAACTCTCCAATATCCAGTACTGCCTTTAGCTGCACTGGGTTACAGAGACAAAGCATGTATTTTTTTTTTTTCCCTCTGTATCTGGGACCACAGAGAGAATAGTGTTCACACAGAGCCTTCACAGACCTTGAACTATATGCACAAACATCCACAAGTCCGGTGATGCCTCAGAGGAGATATATTCACATCATTTTCCCTGCATATTTGGATCTGTAGGAAATGTTTTTGACCTATGTTTTCAGTTCAGTCAAAATTTTACAGATTACAGTGTTCAAGGAAAACTGCAAAAATGGCAACTATAAGGTTTAGAGAAAGATAGATGATGGTCATTTAGATAAAACTTCTGTATGACTGTTTTTATGTGAAATAAATTCCGCCAGCTGAGTAAGTCTTTTGTGAGACATTTGACTCCAAAGCAGAACAACCATCATCGGTCTAAGGAAGGGAAGTTGCAGATGAGGTCATTTATGTGTAGCTGAGGTCTAGATACAAGACAGATTTAAAGTGACATGTCTTTGAGCAGGACGGCTATTAACGAGATTGTTTTTCATCGAGGACATTCAATAACCAGATCATCTATAACAAGATAATCTCAAGAGAGAGAGAAACTCAACATTTGTACCATGATGAAACAGCCCAGAAAAACAATAAAATACTGAGGAAAAACTGTGAACAAGTAAGTGTAGGAGACCCAAATAAAAGCTGATTCTGGTCCACTTTGTACCTGGGTGCCTGTGCTTTCAGTTTCTTCTTATGCTTATTGATAAGGCACCTTCAGGGAGTGACAGTCATGGTGAGGATTCTATTGTTAAATAGCAAAGAGAGATAAAAAATTGGATTTGCAAAATCATAATGGTTGGAGATGTCATCAAAGGCTTTATTGGGCAAAAGCATGCCTTTGCTGTAAGGTTTGTATGTACATTCAAACAATTTAATTTTTGTTGGCTGAAGCAACATCTTTGTGGTGTAACTATATCTTTGTTGTATTCTGCCACAACGCTGACAGCAAAGCTGTTATAACAGAGCTAAGTATCTATTACATTTCTTATAGCAAGAGTTCCTACAGCACAAGCAAATGCTCGGGAAAGAGGAAACCTGGAAACTACTTTATAGTCTAACATCCTGTGAGTTTTCTAGAAGTATGTAATTTCAGTGTTGTAATGATGGCCATCACCTAGTGCTTTCTTTGGAAGGAAACAAAATCTCTTGTATTAAAATATCTCTTGTATTAAAGTATCATTTGGTTGGAAGAGACCTCAAACATTATGCAGTCCAATCCTTGGCCCAGCACTTAGGGGTCAACACTAAACCATGGCTGCTTGAACAGCCCCAGGAATGGTGGCTCCACCACGGCCCTGTGCAGACCATTCCAAAGTTTGAGAACCCTTTCAGTAAAAAGGTATTTCCTGATATTTAGCCTGAAGCTTTCCTGCCACATCTTGTAGCTATTTCCCCTAGTTCTATTTCTTGACAGCAATGAGAAGAGGCTACTCCCTCCTCGCTCCAGAGTCCCTTCAGGTAGTTGCAGAGAGCAATGAGGTCTCCCCTCAGCCTCCTCTTCTCCAGACTGAACACCCTCAGCTCCCTCAGATGCTTCTCACAGGTCATATGCTCCAGATCCTTCACCAGCTTTGTTGCCCTTCTCTGGACAAGCTCCAGCACCTCAATGTCCCTCTTGTAGTGAGGGGTCCAGAACTGACACAGTATTTGAGCTGTGGCCTCAATAGTGCTGAGCACAGGGAGGTGATCTTCTCCCTCTTCCTGCTGGCCACGGTGTTTCTAATCCAAGCCAGGATGCTGCTGCCCTCTTTGGCCACCTGGGCACACTGCTGACTCATGTTCAGTCAAATGTCAACCAATACTTTCAGATCCCTCTCCAAATTGCAACTTTCCAACCACACATCCCAAATTACAACATAGGGGATTTTTATGGGTTTGTATTTCATTATCAAAGCACTTTAAAAACATCAACAAAATCAATTGCTCAAAGAGCCAGAAGACTTAGTTAATCGTTTCTGTGACAGAGAGAGTTCAAGTGTCTTGCCCAAGGCTGTGGAAGGAATCAGTGTCAGAACCAGAGTTATAGAAATCAGAATTTCTGATTTCCCAAGATGTATTTTTCTTTTTTTTTTCTTTTAAAATTCAATACTTAGTCTTCTTCAGAAGGTAGTGAGTTTGTCATAAACATGAACACTGGTAACTGCTCTAATTTTATTTTAATTATACTCTTCATAGAATCACAGAATCATAGAATTATTTTGGTTAGAAAAAGCCTTCAAAATCATCAAGTCCAACCATCATCTAATTCTGCAACGTCTGGTGCTAAATCACACCCCTCATCACCACATCTCTGCATCTTTTAAAGACCTCCAGGGGTGGAGATTCAGGACTACTCTGGGGAGATTCAGACTGGCTCCTAAATTCAGATTTTCAATCTTGAAAAATATTGCTCTGTCTCAACTTACATATCACCACTTTTTGTGTTTTGAGCATGCATTTTCCATTGTTCACTTACTTTTGAAAGCCATAAGCAGCCCAGCACCGGATTCACACTCAAGCCTATGCAGTTTCCAAAGGAGACTTTCTACTCTCTGAGTTGCCCAAGGAATTCCATGTTGCAACTACTGTAACCCATGTACAAAATGTATTACCAATTCCCTTATGCCCCAGAAATAGTAGTGGAAGCTGCTTTTCCAGAGAAATTTGTTGTAATTTATTTCTAATGTTTTATTTCATTGAAGCAAAGCTTTAGGAATCAATATTTGTCACAATAATTCCCGTATCAAGGAATGCCATAGATGAATAATGTCTTTATTCAAGTCAGTATAAGGGTAATGGGAAGTATCTCTTCTTCTCATGAACGTTCTTTATTTTAAGAAAAGTACTAACTGACGTTAATAAAGTTGCAGCTTCCATATCACAATATTTTTCTCTTCCTGGAAAATCCCACAGTGATATTTTTCTCTGGATTTTTTTATTCTTCCTTTTGTATCTTTCTCAAAATAAGAATAATTAGCATGGCTCTAATCAACTCTACAGCAAAGAATAATGTTGCTAAAGCAGTAGAGAAGTGGTGGAGTTGGGTCAATGGTTAGACCTCATCTTAATGGTCTGTTCCAATCAAAAAGATTCCATGATTATATGATTGTATGTGTTGAGCAAAATTCATTAAAAAATATTTAGGAGCAGCTGAACAAATCAGTTCACTTTCTAATCTGTTGGCCTTTTTTTTTTTTTTTTTTTTTTGGATGCTGGTATCCATGTCCTAATTTAAGGTTTAAATAAAACCTTGGCATGAGAAGAGTGACTTGGAAGGTGAGGAAAAGAAGGAGGAAATATCTCTCCTTTGGCATGGCACACAGGAGTGGGTGCTTCCTTACTGTCCTCTGTGCAGACAGTGCCTCAAAGCAGTGAGAGGCTGGAGGTAGAAAATAAAAGGCAAGGCTGGTCAGATACTGGATTTTTAAAATCTGCCCAAAAAACGGGTAATGACACTAACAAGTAGAGAGTGATTTCATGGAGGAAAAATTATTGTGCTGGAAAATGCTGCTTTGTCCAAATTTAAATTCTCATTGAAGACATGCAGATCTTGTATTTTCTGACAAAAACCTGGCAGGATAGCTGCCAGCTCACCCACCTCCCCAACAGCTTGCCTGGCAGCCCTGGAAGACCCAGCTCACGTCAGGGCTCTCAGCACTTCCAGGCTTCCTGCTGCAGATGCGAGAGGCTTGCAGCAGCCCTGGATACCGGGACTGCCAAGCACCCAGTTGTATGGCAGAAAGCCTGGGAGCAGGTTATCAGGTCTCTGAGCAACCTGGGATGCCACATGAGTTTAAGATGAAAAAATGTATTACAGAATCAGAGAATGGTGGGTATTGGAAGGGACCTCTGCACATCATCCAGTCCAATCCCTCTGCTCAAGTAGGGTCACCCACAGCAGACCGACCAGCATCACAATGTCTAGCCAGGTTTTGAATCTTTCTAGGTAAGGAGACTCCACAACCTCTCTGGGCAGCCTGCTCCAGGCCTCCAGCACCCTCACACCACAGAATTCTCCTGCTCAGATGGAATCTCTTGGTTTCCAGTTTGTGCCTCTTGCCCTTTCTCCCACCACTGTGCACCACAGAGAAGACTCTGGCCCCATCTGTTTCACCCTGCCCCTTAGATATCGATTAACATTGAGAAGATCCCCAAATCTCAGGCTGCTCTTCTCCATGCTGAACAGCTCCAGGTCTCTCACCCTTTCCTCTCCACAGCGATGCTCCTAGCCCCTCAGCAACTTCATAGTATCCATGGGTCTTTCTGCAGCAGTTCCTTGTATCTATTGAACTAGGGAGCCCAGAACTGGACACATTACTTCTGATGTGGCCTCACCAGGGCAGAGTGGAGNGCTGAGACTTCTGATTCTTCCCAGGCTTCAGGGTGCTGGGGAAAGGAGGTAGACAATCTCTGACCTGGTCCTGATCTCTCTGGATGATCTTTGTATCTCCAGGACTTCCTGTCTTGGCAGGAGACTTTCAGGTGTAGGCAGGATGTCTTGTGATGTGCAGTCTTGGCATGATGTCACACTGGCTGTGCAGGCTGATCTCATGCAGGCATTTAGAGTCTGTTCCTGGTAGTGGACTTCCACACAGTGCAGGATGCAGTGGAGGCAGTAGCAGGCACAAATACATCAGCAGAGCACGGATACAAAGGATACAATTATCACCTGCTCATCTCTTTTTACCAATACAGCCCAAGACTAATGGCCCTTTGGACACAGAATAGCCAATCAGAATGACAGTTAGCCAAGCCTGACCATATTAGGTGAAGCCATGGGCTTGCTTTACCCTTTTCAGGGCAGAGCCCAGGCCTTGCATAAGGCATACGCAAGCTGAGTGTGTGTACCTTGTTAACCACAGGATGCAACGGGACAAGGTCCTCAGACTCAGTGGCTTCAGGTTCTTTGTCCTCTTTCCTGCAGTTGCTTCTCCGCATAGCAGAAGGAGAGAGAGCAGAAAAATATGTCTGGGCAAGGCAGGACATGTATAAGCCTATTTTGGCCTGCTTAAGCCTGCCACCACAAATGGTCACACTCTTAATACAGCCCAGGATGCCTATTGGCAAGAGCACAGTGCGGGTACATGGTAAATTTGTGCCCTGGCACTCTGAGGTCCTTTTCTGTACTGTTACAGGAGGTTATTCCTCCCCAGGTATAGGACTTCACACTTGCTCCTCATGAGGTTCACTTCCACCCAGCTGTCTATTCTGTCAAGGCCTGGCTGAAAGGCAGGACTGCCCAATGGGGTGCCAGCTACTCCTCCAAATTCTGTATTATCAGCAAGCTGATATAGGATTTGGTTTGGAATGGGCAAATTTGTTTGTTTGAGGACTTTCTTCTTCTTAGTTGCTCCCCACCTTACATTCTCAGACAAGTTCTCAAAATTCTCATACCCCGTGATTTATTTATATTTTTCAGTCTTCAGATTTAACTTTGCTTTAGAGCTTCAGAGTTTCCTGCAGAGCTAGAAATCCAGGCTCTGGTCCACTCCTTACTTCTCTTCAGGAAAGCTTTGAGTATCCACCTGGGGAAAATCAGGCTCCTACCAAAGAGGCTGCATCTCAATGTCATGATTTATTCAAGAGTCTAAGGGGACAAGGCAAAAACGCTTTGTGGGACTTTGATATCTCAAGATGAGAAAGCTATGTTGCCCTTCCAGGAGTAACTATTTATGACATCTTTTGGGCTTATCACTACATGTATGTGTATAATGGAAGCAACTCAATGTTTTTGTTTCAGTCATATTTTCTAATTTATATTTATTTTTTGTTCAAAACTTTAGTGTTGAAATCAGAAGCCAGAAGGGGAAGATATCTATGAGCAAGAGGTTCATCATATTGATCTTTTGGGGTCAATTTTACTCTTCCTAGCTCTGTTCACAGAATCTCAGAACGTTAGTGGCTGGAAGAGATCTCAAAATATCATCCAGTCCAATCGCCCTGCCAGAGGAGGATCATTTATACCAGATTACCCAGGAATACAATGAGGCAGGTTGCAAATGTATCCAGAGCAGGAGACCCCGTAACTTCCCTGGCAATCCTGTTCCAGTGTTCTGTCACCCACACAGTAAAGAAATTTTTCCTCACATTTACACGGCTATTCCTATGCCTCAGCTTCCACCCATTGCCCCTTGTCCTGTTGTTGAGCATCACCGAGCAGAGCCTGGCTCCATCTTCTTGGCACTCAACCTATACATACTTGTAAACGTGAATGAGGTCACCTCTCAGTCTCCTATTCTCAGCTAAAAAGCCCCAGCTCCCTCAGTCTCTCTTCATAAGGAAGGTGTTTCATTCCATCATTTTTGTGTCTCTGTGACGGACTCTTTCAAGCAGTTCTCTGTTGCTATTGGGTTGGTCAGGATGGGAAAGTGTTATGAGCTGCTGGGATGAGTCACAAAATTTTCAGCCATAAAAGTCAAGGCTTTGGTTTCAGTTATAAACTGATAATAAATGAGAGACAGGTGTTCAGTCTTTGATTTGGCTGCCGCTCAGGGCTTTTTGACTTTATTTTAGTTCTGCAAGGGAGAGATTGACTTGTCAGTGGAGTCTTTAAAATATCATATACAATATTTCCTTGGTTTCTTACTCAGTCATTAATAAATTCCAGAAATACTGGGAAATATATAAATAGCTGCCAAATGTGAGACAGAGAGAGACTCATTGAATGCAAAGTTATTCTGCTTAAAATATGTCTTTGTTTCACATTACCTTTCCTCTTTCATCCTTTTCCACTCACATTTCCAATCATCTGATTCTCCTACCCATAATATGTCTTTGTAGCTGATTCAGGGCTCTAATCATTCCTACTGAGAAAATTAGCTATTACTAATGAGATGATACTGGTCTCAGATTTCTGCTGCTCTTCCATCTATTAGACATTCCCAACACTGGGCAGGGTTTTTATGAAGAGTTTTCTTCATCTACTAGAAATCTTCTGGCAGTAATATGTAGGTATAAGGAGGAGCCAATCTTAAAAGTCCTTGATAGGAGAAACACACTACAATACATTATTCACATCTGAGTCACCCTTTGTAAGCAGCATTTCATGCAGAAACAGACACTGACATCAGTAATGCACACAACATCCCTGACAAAACAGTCTTTTCCAGCTTGTAGAAATGCTATTCAGAAGTTTAGAAATTCTGACTGCTACCAGAGAATTGCTAGAAGCCTGATTTGTTCTTGTCATCATCTTCGAGGGAGATCTGAGAAGGTAACTGCTCTGGAAGAATGCATACAGATTCATTGTGGAGCAAGAAGCTGGAGTTACCCAAAGTTTTAGGAAGCAGGAAGAAAGCCACATATTCTTTTCCAGCTCCATTCACCTTGCCCATATATGTGGGGTCTGGGCACAGCCTGATCATATGCTTGGATATTAAGAAAACTTTATTTCCTGAAGGAATAGTCAGGCATTGGAAGGGGATGCACAGGGAGATGATGGAGTCACCATCCCTAGAGGTGTTCAAAAGACATGTGGACATGGATCTTCAGGACATGGTTTAATGGCAACCATAGGGCGGTGTTAAGACAATGGTTAGACTTGATCTTGGATGTCTTTTCCTACTGAAACTATTCTATGATTGTATATGAGAGAAGTAATATAAGGAGAATCACTCTTAGACACTCATCAGCTGCTGTTTGCCTGGCCTCAAGCATGGTATTAGCAAGTCAGTGAATTCCTGTTAGTTTAATCTACACATTCTGTAAGATCAGTGCAGCTCTTCTCCCATCAAAACTGAAAGGAGACCGTGCTTGAAATATTAGTAGGAGTGTTTAAGATTTAATTTCTTTGGCAGAGCCATGTAGAAAAATTTGCACAGTGCCTGCCTAAGTTTTGCTTGCTTTAGGTAATATTAGTCTCCCACATACACAAGCATTAATTTCCTTTATGTATATTTAAAATAAAAATAAATATGGTGGCAGTTAAGTAAGAAAAATTATGCCATTTATTCTATTTATCATAAATCAAATAATAGAATAGGGAGAAAAACATAGCAGAGCAACAGTGTGATGTCAGCAGATTTCTTTTTATTCTTTTTTCCTCCCATGACAAATTTCAAAACCTGTTCAATCTGCCCTCTTCACACAGCCTTCAGCTTCTCTCTTCCACTTATTCCTGGTAATGCTGAGAAAACATTTCTTTTCCATTCCCCAGTGCTAGCTAACATTTGGGGTGAAGCTTATATCACTACACTGTTGAGGAAACACACCAAATAGAAGACCCATTCCCTGGACAGTGAAGTTACAGAGGTTCTATCTAGTTGTTGATATTTCTGCCATCCAGCCCCACAACATCCTGACCTGTTTTCTAGGTCCAAACTCACCCCTTCGACCTTATTTTTTTACTTAACTGAAGACTTCATATCTTCTTGGATGTTCAGCATTTTCAGTCCAACACTGCCTCATCCACCAGGCACCCCATGACTCATGACCCCATGAAGTCACTATTTGACCTGGACATCTGTGTCACTTTCTGCATCCTGCTTGTGATCCCCTTCTGCAGTGGAGATGCTTCAACTGAAATGGCCAGCTAATGTTGTTAGGAACCCTTGTTCCTCCAGAGACTGAAGGAAAAGTGAGACAGTTAAAAAAGAAAAGTGGATCAATATGACCCAAACAAAAGTGAATCAAACTGAGATTTACAGTACTTTTTTTTTCCCCAGAAGTTTTACTTCTTAACCATTTCTCCCAGAAGTGTGCTAGTAAAATGTCACAAGTGAAATTGCTAATGGATTCCTATGAGAAGAACTTGCTCTTCATAGCTTTATATGATGCTAGGTGTTTTTATGCCTTTTTTTTTTTTTTTCCTCTCTTTACTTTAAGAGCAAATCTACACCTGGAAAGTCAAAAACATATTTTTTTTTCTTTTTTTTTTTTCCCTTATGGAAGGCTCCCTGGGGACTATAACGCAGGGAATCTTAGGCAGTTTACCAGTAACTGTGATATGTATCTGTCTGGTGTGAAAAAAAAAACACAAAACAAAAAAAAAAACCAACCAACCAAACAAAAAAACCCCAAAACACCAAAAAAAAACAACCCCAAAACCGAAAGGGGGAAAAAAAAGTATAAATCAATAGCTTTTTCTTAAAAGAAGGAAAAAAAATCCACCTAAAACCAAATGAAAAAAAATGTCTCCTTGAGGACCAGAGAGGGGAAGGTCAGAGTAGTTTTCCGGTTTTCAAGCCTAGATGGCTGTTTTCTGATTGTAAGCAATACCCTAAATAATGGCTATTTAGTCCCCAGAAAAACATATCAGATAGGCTTCTGTATTCTGCCTTGCCCTCCACTATAACACCAAGGGCTAGATTTATTTTATTTTTTTTTTAATTAGGAAAACAAAGTATTTAGAATGAAAATGAACTATCTCACTCCTAACATCCCACAACACTTACACCTGGAGGCTTATGCAAACTTGTGTTGAGTGATGTCCTTCATAGCTGGAATCTATGCAGTATGGTTTTCTTGGGACTATGCAAAGCAGAGAAGCTTTCAACCAGCCTATTTGCTTCTCTGTAGCACCACATTCTCAATGTCCACTTCACCAAATACAACAAAGTGCCACACTTCAGTAATGACTTCATATTTAATGGCCATACAGCATCGTCAGGCAGAATGAATCAGAAACTGTTCTTTCTGACAATAGGTGTCCAGAGAAAGAGCATGCAAAGCTGTTGTCTCTGCTTTGGGTTCCATCTTGAACCTCTCTTTGTTTGATTTTACTTTCATTCTATAAAAAATATCTCCAGTTGAGTATTTGAATTATTCTTATTGCTTGGAAAAGCTTTGATCATTCCTCTTAAGTAAGGTGATGCTAAAAATCCTCTTGATTTATTGTCAGTGAAGTCTGGATGGAGAATGTTTTCCTTTTAATTCTTCTTTTTTTTTTTTTTTTTTTTTTAATCAAGCTGTTTCTGTACTAACATAGAAATGAAGGGGGAAGGGAAATTCTCACCACTGCACTTTGATTAGTTTTATAAATAAAAATTTGTATAGCTAACAAATAGGGGAAAATCACAAAAAAGTTAAAATAATTTTCAACAATTTTAATCGTAACACAATTTATATATGGATACTTGCACTACCGAATATATAGAAGTTGCTGGTGAGATGACAGGACTATCTTTCATCTATGAGGAGCACCTAAAATTCTAGAGTCATCTAGATCCAAAGAGATCTCTCAAAGTCAACTGCTCCAACAGTGTTCTCAAAAGAAAGCTAATTTAGATGAGGTTGCTGAGGTAGTTCATAGAATCATAGAATCATAGGATCAACCAGGTTGGAAGAGACCTTCAGAATCATCCAGTCCAACCTATCACCAAGCACTGGCCAATCAACTAGACCATGGCACTAAGTGCCTCATCCAGTCTCTTCTTGAACACCTCCAGGGACAGCGACTCCACCACCTTCCTGAACAGCCCATTCCAATGGGAAATCACTCTCTGTGAATAACAACTAAAGTTCTGCAACCAAGTTTTGTGCAGAATCAAGGATGCACATTTAATACCTTCTCAGACAGTTTAGGTTAGCATTTCATTTTATATTCATTTATGAAGGGGTAGAGAGTACCATCAAGTTTGTTGATGATAAGAAACTGGGAGGATTGGCTGATAAACCACCAGGTTGTGCTGCCATTCAGCGAGATCCAGACTGGCTGGAGAGCTAAGCGAAGAGGAACTTCATGAGGTTTGACAAGGATAAGTGTAGAGTTCAGCACTTGAGGAGGAACAATCCCATGCACCAGTACAGATAACACTGACCTGCTGGAAGGCATCTTGTGATGGTTTGGGAGTTACTCACCCTCCCGCACAATAAAATCACCCAGACTAGACTCAGCTGGCTGAATGAAGCTATATTTACAGCTTAGCAGAATTTACAAGCATATAT